>JAPFRW010000251.1:0-38383 GCA_030778065.1 Akanthomyces uredinophilus
ATATATATATCTTTATATTTAGGTATTACAAGTAAGTATTTTAAGGTATTATACCTAATATTAATACTACTAGTTATATTCTTCTAGGTGCTGCCGCCTTAGGAAAGTGCGGGCTCCACCACAAAAAAACGCGGCACTATGGAACTACCCACTAATGCCTAGCGTAGTTTTTCTGCCAGCAGAGTCCTAAATGAGGCAAAGCGCCTGCCACTAGGACTGCAACCAGCGCCGCCAGTATATTAGCGCCAAGCACAACGAAAAGTAATCACGTCGCAGATTAAGCACAGAGAATGAAGTGTAAAGGACTAAGTAAAGAGTCCTTAATTAATAGACAAGCACACAATAATATGTAAACTGTAGATAGCTTTCTCCGCCTTTCCCTTTTACATTTAGGTTTAGCTGCCTGCTTAAACATGCTACTTAGAAAATCTGGACTACAATATTTGCCTACCCGCCTATCCTGAAAACCTGGCAGAATTCTAAACAGTTATAATTCCTACTAGCAGAAAGGGTTGGCAGAATCCCAAAATAGTATAGATAATACTAGCAGAAAAGTTAGCAGAATTCTAAAAAGAGAGCAGTTTATACTAGTAGAAGAGCTAGTAGAATTCTAAGAAAAGGATAGAGTCTGCTAATAGAAAAGCTAGTAGAACTCTAAAAAGAGTATAGATTTTACTAGCAGAAAAGCCAGCAGAATTCCAAAAAGAGTATAAACTCCGGCGGCAGGAAAGTCAATAGAAGTAAACAGTAAATTAAACTAGTTAGCAAACAGCTCCTCATTAGCTATTTTTTATACGATTTTTCCTATTAGCGGATTCTCATTAACACAATTTGTTAACAAGTGCCACGAACTTCCCTATCGGAAAATAGCGTTCCTCATACCACACCTAGATTAGAGCATAGGATAACAAGAATAATAGTGTCTAAAACCTATTTACCTGCCCCTTTTAGTCCTATAGTATATAGTATATTTCCACTATAGGTATATAGTTACTTCTAGGCCTCCCACCACTAATACACTTCTAGTAAGTGTCTATTCTCCACAAGTCTACCTTTAATCTTTTACTTTTAGGCCTCTACCATTTCTAGATGCCTCCTATTTTAGACCGCTTCTATTTTGGGGTTAATTTCGCTTCTGGTCATTTTTCACCTCCTAATCCCAGTCCCTACCACCCCTAAACCCGGTCATCCCGCCTTTGAATCCACGACTCGTTCGCGTCGCTCTGCAAATTTCTAACTAGTCTCTCGTCGCTTATCACTTTATGGCTTCCCGATTCCTAATGCTACGTGGTTAGCAGCTTTCCGGCTTTCTCTTTAGCGCACTGATGCCTCGCATAGAAGTCCACTTGCCCGCATGTCTACTTTCAGACCTCCTCCTTCCACTTTGGGTTTTGCAGCCCGCCCAATTTGGATCCGTTCCACTTTCCTCACACCTCAATCCCCTATCTCTTCAGGTCAATCTCTGATTCTAGATTCTTTCCATTTACATTCTTGCCTGGTCACTTCTTTGCTCTTCTAAAAGGAGGCAAAACGGCCCTAAAATGCGGCGGTGAGGCTCAAAGTAGCGACAAGTGTGTGGAGATTTTGTGGAATGCCATTTTGCCCATGGCTGTAGTGCATAAAATGCGCCATTGAACATCTTTAATTAACTGGCCGTTCTCCGCTTGTTTCCTTGTTGCCTGTTCTGTAGTTGCCTGCACTCATGACCTGCCATCAATATAATAACATGTTTTGGCCATCGGTTCCGGCCTGACTGGCCTATTTCAAAAAAATTTATCTCATTCATATTTATGCATTTGATTTCCTTGTCGAGCCGGGCTGACGGGAATGGACTTTGAAAGAGTCGAAGCAGTCCTCAGCCCCAACTGTCCCGTTAATGGTAGCCGATCTACTTCGGCAGTAACGTAAGGCGGGACTCAGCGCATGAAGATGAACACAGACGCAGACCCGGAGAAATCGGCTCTACTGTCAGCACCTCTACTTGCCACGAAACCGCGCTAGATTTGTTGGATACCATGAGCAGCCCCGTCACTTAACGTGACGAGATTTAAAGACGACGCAAGCATAACTGCCGCCACCGCCTTTAGTATCCGGAGGGCAATGATTACTCCCTCGACGTTCAATCCTCCGACGCTCAGAGCCATACCGCGCACCATAGTGGGTACGGAGGAAAAGGATCTGGATAAGAACTAAGAGTTCACCCTTCTGGAAGCATCAATGCTTACCTATGCCAAGGAGAAAACACCTCTAGTCTAAATGCTACTAGCATCGTAGATGACTTCTGTTGATCACCAATCGTTCATGCAGCACGCCTCGGAGCGGGTGGACCCAAAGCAAAACCAGCTAACGACTGGAGACAACACAACGAGCAAAGAATGGGAACGAATGAGAGTAGAAGATACAGAGGCTCTGCGGACTATTCTGTGACCTGCCTTGCCGACGGCCTGATGAGTCTCATCTCATGATTTCCAATTTGACCAAATTTCCGCTGGTGGCGATATATAGAGCTTCCGAATTCCCACCCGAAATGGCTACTTCGTCGTTCAAAAACTCTGCATCTACAATGTACACATTTTTATCTCTCTTGACAGCGTCTGCATCTTCTTGTGCGAGCCATTCCACGCTGCATCCTAGTTCTGGTCCTACGCCCCCGTTCTTACCCACTGTGTACTCAAGCTGAACGAAGAGCGGCCCTGCTTGAACAGGCGCAATCGTGGAGGCGCCAACAGAGAGCGTGGCCATCTTTCCCTGTCGTATTGTGAGCAGATCTAATTTTTCTAACAAAGGCGCGCCGTTGATGCTTGAGTCTGTTTGTCCATCTGGCGCCGCTTCAAACATTGAACCAATCTCTGCTTGTGTGGCTAGTGATCCTCGGCTGCTATGAATGCTGAGTTCCGGGCTAGGTGGCTCTTCCAAAATGTCTTCTGGTACATTTATCGTGCTCAATGTGGTGGCGGAAAGATCCATTGTCCACAGTGTGCTTTCGCTGGGTTGTGGGAAAAAAGTTCTGCGCTGCCGCAGCAGCAGTGTAGCTGCACTATCGCGGATAAAAGCCTCCAAACTTTGCACGAAGAGGCGTTCCAATCCACACTGTGAAGGGAACACCGGTAGTTTCCAGCCAGGATACAGCCTGCCATGGCATCTCTTCGTGTATACCTTCGCGGCTTGACACAAGAATATATTGCAGAGAAAGCACGCCATTTTGCTCGATGCCACGACCCTCGGGGCCGGTTTGGGTCGATATGTTTCGAAATAATATGCAAGCTGGATCTCCGCGTGTATTTTCCCCTCCCGTAAAGTCTTGGTACACTGGTGAGAGAATGACTGCTCGGCTGTCTGCTCCTCTCGGCCAAGCAGACGAGCCACTCGTGCGACATTGGCTTGGCTCCCATGTGCAATTTGCAATCTTGCACACGTTGCCAAAAAGTCCGGCTCATGCTCAATAGACAGCGAGCGAAATGCATACCGAGGTAAGCTGATCAGAACAATCTGCATGGCGCGAACGATAGAGTATTTCTTTGCAGTGCGATACAGAAATCGAGCGGCATCGCGATATCGAGCTACTCTGCGGACCATCTTCAGCAGATTCCTTCGCTCACTCGAGCCCATACGAGTATTTGGAACTGACGAAAATATTTGCGATAAGCTACTGTTGCAGGAAAGCTGGTAGACAGCCTCGACAATGTCGCAGAGACGTTGTTCGGTCTGGTGCTTGAGCCACATATCGATAATCTTGACCACTGCTTTCGCATCCCCACGAAAGTCAGAATATTTACCGTCCAGTGATGTTGAGATGTCTTCTAACAATCGCTTGATCGTCTGCTTAGGCTTTTTTGTCTTATGCACTGCAAAACGCAACCTTTCGCGGATGCGCAGTGAGCACATGGCCACAATATTTCTGAAGATTGCTTCCTCAGCATCAGAAGCTATCGCGCAGTTAGATGGCAAACATCGGCGGCGAAAGGATAGAGCTTCCTCACTCTGCAGAACTCTGGATAGCAAATAAAAAATGCCTTCGAAGCCCTCTCTGATGTCTTTCAGGGTGGAGAGGCCATCGCCATGGCGGGCTTGATTGACCGCGATGATTACGTCTGATTCACCCATTTCCGGTTTCTGGTGCATGCACAACGCCGGTACGTGATTTGGATCTTCGCCTATATTGGAAAGAAATGCGAGCGTAGTGACGAAATCTCGTTCTCTGTCAAAAGGTAGAGAGTATGCGGAAGGGTCGGTCTGTGCTTGCTGTTGCAGGGGGTTGATGAAAGGCTTGGTCGGAACGGCATGCAAGAGATGCATGAAAGCAATCGCTTCGGCGCAGTCAATATCCGGAGTCACTGGGGTGGTTCGCGTCATATCGGCTTTTGGGTTTAAAGAGTCTGCAGAGGTTGGTGACGGAGGCCTGGAAGGGGTTTATGACAGTGCAAAAGCCCGTTGTGTGAGGTATGCCATATGACGTGGGGGGTCTCCTCGCGCTTTGCGCATACCTGGGCAACTGCCAGTCAGAAACACGTGCGGTCACAACTTGGGTCATATGTTCCTCCATGTCTCACCGAAAAGTGAGTTCCTACAAGCACACCACCAGAAGCTGCACGAAGTGCGGGGTACGCTCTTCCTGCATGTGTGGTGGCTCGCCCGTTTCGCTCTCATGCATCTGCAGCTAATTATGCGTTCGATATCTTGACCAATCTGGAGTTTGAACAGACGGATCAACTGGCAAATGCCTGTGCCACGGGAATGAAAGCTCCAGCGTTCTGCATTAGACGTGATTTCAGGCCTCCGCATAGCCATCGTCTGCGACATGGTGCGGCGATGTTGTAAAACTTGAAGAGACTGGCCCCAAACTTAGATCCTCCTTCTACTTACATGTTGCTTCACACCTGCAGCTCAAGCACTATGGTTGATATAGTAGGTGTTCATTTCTGCCATTTGTGGTTGAAGTACTACTGACACTTGAGCGCAGCAGCCCGACCTCGCGCATATCTCCAACGTTGTTATTAGTATGCGACGCGAGATCGGGGTACTGAAAGCCGAAATGATGGAGCGCTTTGACCAAAATGCGGCGGCCGCAGCCTCGTTACATGATCGCATTCACCAGGCAGAGAACAAGCTCGTTACACATCATGACATACGTACACTAAATGACAACATCACTCAATCACGAAACGTCCTCAACACCGTTGCCGCTGACGTCGGCATGTGCCATCAAAGCCTCCAGATGATCAAGGACTCTATCGCCGCATGCAGGCAGACTATAGGGGAATCGCAGTTGCACCTGCGGGACAGAATCAGCGACACGCAAACCGAAATAAAGCACGCAATAACCACAACCCGACAAGAACTAAGTTTGGGCATCACTACGCTGCAAACTAGTCTTAATGATATCGTGGGAACAGTGGGACGAGAAATTGGCGAGGGTATAAGCACTCTAGGTGAGGCTGTCGCGAGCGCGGTAGGCAGTTTCGGGGGACAACTCAGTGACGCGCGCGAGGCCATCATCGCTCAGACTAGCCTTACCCGCACACCATCCCGCGAGGTGCTTGATGATAAAATGCATGAGATGCAGGGTATCGTCGAACGCACGAATACTTCTCTACAGAATTTGCCTCAAATTCTAGAGGTCAGCCTCGCCGAAGCAATGAAAAATGCTGCTGCCCGCGCGAGCGATAACACTACGCGAGAAGTTCGAGAGAAGCTGCAGAACCTACATGAGATTTTGTGCAACAGGATCCAGGGCGTTCAGCTTGAGATGCGGGCCGGGCACTTTAACAGCGCTGCGCGCCTGGCTAATAAGCTATCAAGCTGCTGCACGAACACCATAGTTAAATTGCGAGGAATCGACAACTTGCCCATTCGTACTCTTCCGAAGACTTATGCTGGCCTACAGGATCTCCAAGGTGGGCACCACGCATATCAAAAGTGATGACAGCGACAGACCTGTCAGATCGAGTTTCCTGATTTTCAGCGCACATAGGGAACATCGATGACATTCTTGAACGCTTGCAACTGAGCTCGAACGTAGCCTACGCAAAAAAACGACAGCAGCTGAAAGTTTACTTGGGCCTGCGGAAGTAGTAGCAGGTACGCCCATCTTACCGTCAGCCGACCATCGCAAATGGAAATCTCCTCAACACCACACACGCTGGTTGGCAGCCGCTGTTAGCGTGACTCGACGACGGCGAGCAAAGTTCAGCATTGGCTGAGAGCTCATAGGAGGCAGCCGTCCGAGGCAAAACATCTTAGTCTTACAGGCGCAGGACTATGGGCTACTACCGGTACTAGCGAGCAGTACATAGGAATGGAAATTTTCCAGCAGGCTGATGATGATAATGTCGGCCCAGGGGCATGCAGCGGCTTATATTCAGAACCTCAGGTGCAAACTGAGTGGGCTCCTGTGTCACCCCTCGAATTATCTTGATCGTCCCAGTACTGCCCCGGTCCCGCTAGTGGAGGCAACAGCGACCGTGTCCGCCTAAAAGAACCGCCACACGATAACCGCTGTCGCTGCGCAGCCTTTACAACAAAAACCAACTATACTCTTCGTCAGTTTCAGCACACCAATAGAGCAGCAATACCTTATTCAAGTCCAAAAAGCATAGCTTCGAGCATTGTTGGCCCATCTAGGATCTCTTCGGAGCGGGAACTTGAGAGTTCGGTTACGAGAGATTGCGCCCTTCACGTCTATAACTCTAGAGAGATGCTCTGCGAATGGAGGTGTAACGCAAATCGCCCAATTGAACAAAAACGTACCACAGAACGGAAGCGTAACAAATGAGGCTACAATCAGAGGCCCTAGGACAGGCCAGGCGACGGACAGGCAGACGGACTAGGAAATGGACTAGAAACCAAAGCAAAGGACATGCCTCGATGCAAATAAGAACAGCGACCGAAGTTGATGCGGCCCACTTCTAGTCAAAGCCCATATAAGATCATACTCAGTAGAAGAGGCGCAAAATGCTGCCCTTTGCAGTAGAAGCTGCAAATTTGGCGACATTAACCCACATGAAGATGTTTTCTATGCCCATCTGCGGCAAATCCATGTTCAGTAGGCCGAGGAACGGAGAGTTATCCAGAGATAAGCCATGCTCACCCGTACAATGGGCAGCGTCTTTGGAATAGCTGACGCTGCGCTGCCCGGAGGCTGATACGCTCAATTGAAATGTAAATCAGGTTAGTTTTCTGTAGCTTGTTTCTTCGAAATGAAATAACACTCTCTGCCTCCTGTCGTCTCCCGTGATTTGTTTTCTGCGGAAATGTGCCTGAATAAAACAGTATAGTGTATTAAATAATAGTTGTTGCTGCTGTGGCCCAACTAGATACACTGCATCAGATGCTGTCGATGGACTGCTGAGCTACCGTAAAAACCGAAACGGGTGTCGCGGGTGCATTTAGTGAGTCTTAGTAGTGGGGTGGGGAAGGGCAGCCGCTATTTTTGGCCGCTGTGAATGCCTAGAACCCCTTTTGTACCGACAATATGACTGCACTAATAGACACTAATAGTTAGTTAAGCCTCGCTTCTACTGTACGATCGCGTTAACATACTTAAAAAAAAAAAAAAAGTCGAAAAGACAGGTTTTTATAAGCGAGTAATTCGATATTTCGAAGATACACTATATTACGACACCAATTATGGACGCTTAATTTACCACAGCCTAATTTATGGAAAGCAAATTTCAGTGTATAGAATTTATATTCCACAGCGTAGGTTGATTTATAGTACATGAATCAACGAGTTAACATGACCAAGGCAGTTATAGTGGATCTTAAACGAAGCATTCGCTTAGAGCAAGGTATTTATACTAAATATACTGCATAATATCAGAGCTTTTAGTGGGGGAGACTAGCTAGATTATGGTTAAGCTTTCGAATACGGTCACTACTATCACTAAAGACCTCTCGAATGCCTATAAGAGCTACTGTGTATAATTCCTTCGCTCGCATCTCCTGTCCCGACTTAGCGTAGAGAGCCCCTAGGTTCGTAACGGCTTTCAAGAAGGGAATATATATCATCATGCTGACCCTGCCTAGTGCTTTCTTATAGCCTTGTAGCGCCCGCTTATATATCGCCTCGGCCTCCTTAAGCCGCCTTTGCGTCATATAGAGGTTGCTGAGATTGTTAACAGTGTTGAGCGTCGACTTATACTCTAGTCCCTATGCCTTCTTATAGCCTTATAGCGCCCGCTTATATATCGCCTCGGCCTTATAGAGCCGCCCTTAGTCCTTATAGAGGTTGCCGAGATTGTTGATAGTAGAGAGCGTCGACGTGTGCTCTAGTCCCTATACCTTCTCTTTACCTTATAGCGCCCGCTTATACATCGCCTCGGCCTCCTTAAGCCGCCCTTAGTCCGCATAGAGGAGGCCGAGATTATTAATAGTGTTAAGCGTCGACGTGTGCTCTAAACCCCATGCCTTCTTATAGCCTTATAGCGCCCACTTATATATCGCCTTAGCCTCCTTAGGCCGCCCTCGGTCCGCATAGAGGACGCCGAGATTATTGACAGTGTTAAGCGTCGACATATGCTCTAGACCCCATACCTTCTCTTTGCCTTACAGCGCCCGCTCATATATCACCTCGGCCTCATAGAGCCGCCCTCAGTCCTTATAGAGGTTGCCGAGATTGTTGACAGTGGAGAGTATCGACGTATACTCTAGTCCCTATACCTTCTTGTAGCCTTATAGCGCCCGCTTATATATCGCCTCGGCCTCCTTAAGCCGCCCTTAATCCGCATAGAGATTGCTAAGATTGTTGATAGTGTCGAGCGTCAACGTGTGCTCTAGTCCCTATGCCTTCTCATAGCCTTATAGCGCCCGCTTATATATCGCCTCGGCCTCCTTAAGCCGCCCTTAGTCCACATAGAGGACGCTGAGAGTTACTAATATCTTAATACTAGGGTTATCGCTAGTAACCTTATTTAATAATTACTAGCATCAATTAGCATAAAGTAAAAGTCGGCGTTAAATTAACTAGTACTCTAGGACCTCCTCTCCTAGGATATGTAGACTGGTATATTTTATTACTAGTACTACTAGGTTATGTTAATTTGGACTATTTAGTATGTGGACTATTTACGAGTGCACATAGTTATATACGCTATAGCTACTTAACTTAGACCCGTTTTCTATATCTGCCTAATGCGCTTCTACTAGTCTGTGACTGTAGAGCACTCACATACTATAGTCGAACGCAAGCTGGGTCTCTATAAGATCTTAGAGCCACTTTAGTCCACCTTCTACACCTCCTTACCATACTAATTCGTACCATAAGTCTTCGTTGCCAAAAAATGCCTATAGTCGTAGTAGTATTACCGCTAATTTGTTCCGCTAGCAAATACTCGTATATAAAATATTCCACGTAGAGTACATAGCACGATTTTCATACGTTAAGAGTTAGGGGCTTAGTTTCTACAACTAGCCCCACATACTCTTATAGTCTTATAAGTATTATCACTATAATGTCAAGACCTATATGAGATATACACTAGCTGTTAATAGGGCGAGCGGTAGACTATTAAGTTTGTAGGTAAGAGCTATCGCAGAAGCATCTATCATATATTAGAAGTTATCTAGCCCTATATTTCTAGAGTTAGGGGGATCGCGCACTGTCTTAAGTTCCTCTCCTACCTAATATCGACTCTAGAATGTGGAGACTATCTTCTATCTTACGCAACTTCTACAATCGCAGTAGCTCCCTAATCTAGACCATTAATAATCGCGTCGTCATAATAATCGCTCTATGATCTGTATCTGGAAGGTGTTAGCGAATATCGTAGCCCTCTAGCGTTGATTGATCTGTCTCATTATAGCCATCTAGGCTACTAGCTTTTCCAACTAGCCCTACCCTAGTATTACCTTCTATCTTAGGGTGGTTGTAGTTGTTGTAGACTAATAGCTATTAGTTATTTCTTAATTCATCTAGCTATCTCCTAATAGCTAATGATATGTTACTGTTTTTATCTAACACCGCAGCTTGCATATATGTCAGGCTGGGGTGCTCCTAGATGATTTTTATAGCTGCAATTCGGAAACTCTAGTTTAATAATATTTTATCTCTAGTATTTAGCCAGATCGATGCGGAATAGTCGTTTTAGTATCGCTTCATGTATGCGATTGCGAGCTATGTCTTGCCCATACCGCCTAGGCCGTGGACCATAATAGTAGAGCGCTTAGCTCCTCTCTTAAGCTTTTAATGTATCTATGTAAGCTCTTCTTCTTGAGCGATAAAGTGAGTTGTCTGAACGGCACCTGGCTGGCTAAGAGGGAGGGAAAATCGGTTAATATTGCCTCGTACTATATATAACGTTAACTTAACATCACGACATAATGCCTAGGCTGCCCTACCATCGTCTGCCCTCCTTTCCCTCGCCTAACGCTATTACACACTATCTATAGCGCTTAAAGCCATAATCTGTAGATATTCTGACACTGTTACGTACCTGGTATCCTATCTTGACGGGTAGCGTACTATAGAGGTATAGTTTACGTGGATGACAATTAGCTTAGCGTCTACATGTCCTAGTACGATAGCCGATACTCTTAGAACAACCTGATAATACCTCAGTACCATATATTAAGGGCAGCGCGAGGAAATATAAACCATAATACTGCGCCCTAAGATAGTTAGTATCGCGTATTCCTTATAGGCGAACTTTATTATAAATTTATTACTAATCAGCGCGTATTATCCTAGCTGTTACTACAACTACTCTAAATCCCGCTCGAGGTGCTTTAGAAGCCGCTCGTTAGCTACTATCACAAGGGATGCCACATTAGCTAGAACTCGCCCTAGCTACACGCTATTGCCGCCTTAATAAGGAGTTCCTATAAATAGAATTCCATATATTAATAGTTTAATCGATCAGTATTCAGCTAAGGCGCCCTGCTGAGTAGTGTCGGAGTAGATTAGCGCCTAAGAGTACTAGTCAGCCAACAATCCGAATATAGAGTTAAGCAAATCGACCTACACTTTTAAGGACGAGCCCTCTAAGGCTATAAGCGACGAAGATAATCAGTCAGTTAGTGGACTAATAGCCTGTTAGCATCAGTGCAAGGTGGCAGATAGTGCGCGCTCATATCTATCATTTTCCACTTCCTACATAGGTCGGATATTAGGGTTCTTACGTAGTCGTAAAGATGTTGCCAGCTCACTCAATCAGTGGCATGCGTATTCGCGTCGTAGCCCTAGTAGAGGATGCGGGCTCGTGGGAGGTCATCAGGAAGGAGGTGTTGTAGCTAGTTAGTGCCGTTCTCCACTATCTATATCTTCTCCTAGTGCCCATTGAGGCCATATAGTGCGATAACGCTGCTATTATGAGAGAAGAATAAGCAGGAAAGCAGAAAGGACGTACTCGACGATCAGATCGCGCCCCTCGAAGACAACTTCAAGGCCTTATGGATACTCCACTATCTGACTTAGCGTGCGCGGCTCCTAGGATAGTAGTAGCTTTATCTTATCGACTAAGCGCGAGACTCTTAATAAAGCTATACCGGTTACTATCGTCGCTATATCGTCATAAACTCGCGCTAATGTGTGTCGTCTACCTACACACAACCAACTTGCCACGGCTAAGGCCAGGCTGCAGTCGGGCATTTATCCCCGCTCTTAAAGGGCTAAACTTAATCCCATCCTTCCTATCAGCCGGAGTATGATTTTCCCGCTTAGTAAACTAAGTGTTGGTACTAAATGCACCTGCGACACCCATTTCGTTTTTAACGGTAGCCACTAAACCCTATTAAGAGTAAAGAAAAAGGTACTTAGTAGGTATAAGCTATTTTTAGCTAACCGCCACCAAATTTGTTATATAGGTGTTTACCCGCGACACCCATTTCGGTTTTTACGGTAGTGCAGTCATGGTATTGGTACTGTACCAAAAGGGGTTCTGGACAGTCACGGCGGCCAAAAGTAGCGGCTACCCTTCCCCACCTTACTACTAAAACTCACTAAGATGCACCCGCGACACCCGTTTGGGTTTTAACGAGACCACTATGTGTCTTATTTGTTAGGGATTATACTGATAGTCCTCACCTGTGTCTGATATAGCTGTCAAGTCACGGACTATTGAGGTCTTTAACGGATATTTTATCCCTGCTAGAGGAGTATTGAAAGTCGTTTGCTGCCTCTGAACTAGTAATAAAGTCTTGAAACGAACCTAGAAGTTTATGTATTGTACGGTTCGCCACTCAGTTTGTAGTGTTAAAATTTAGAACTGGTTCTTTACTCTGAGCTCACCTTGAGTATAGCTTCCCACTAAGTATTATAGCCACTAGAGCCTGTGGTGGTCTTTTTACCAACCTAGTATGGGTTTACCCTCACTACCCCCGGAGTTATGGTCGATAGTGGGCGAGAACTTGGAAAATCCGCAGAAAGCGTAGGCTAGAATGGTATCGACGCTCTGGGCGAGACTTTTCTCGGCCCTGGAAATAAACGAAAGACAAATTAAAGAGGAGAAGTATGTGAGAGTGTGGGGCACTGTGCTTTGTTCGAGTGACATGGATCAAGTATGGCACGATCTTAAGAACTGCGAAGCTTTCAACGAGTATGAAGAAGACGAGATTGACCTGCTTCTCATCGGGACAGATATTATGGACGTGTACGATATCAATAAACGGCCGGGAAGGGCTCATTCTACGGTTCTCAAAGCTCTGCTGTATATCGTGGCTGATAGCCGGGCCATTGGAACCTGTTAGCTGGCGGACGACATCGACCTACAGAAGTACTTGGACAGACGACGAGATCAACTTGTAATAAGGAAAAGCCCTTGTTTTAGTATATCCACTTAGAAACTAGTTTCAGTTGAGGATCTATGGGCAATTGGGACAGTGGAAACACGCGTGCTGTTCTATAAGAAAGGTTACGACGTATCTACAATTGACATGCACCGAATGTTGCCTAGAAGGGTTGAAAATTGCAAGACACATGCTGGAAGTCTAGCATGTGTTATAAGCATGACCATAAATTTGAGGCCATATATAAGCGTATACTTCTAGGGGTATATGTAACGACCCTATTAAGAAGGAGGGGAAATCATTGAAGATAAAAATAAGAGGCGGCTTCTTGCACGCCATAGACATCTATATTAAGGCTATAGTGTAAGAGATTATTTTAGGTTAGAACAGTAATTCGATCTACTATATGTAACTATACTATATAGTTGTGAAGTGCAAAAAGCTTTTGCTAGATAAAGTAATTCATTAAGGCCTGTTCAACTGCGGCCAACATGTTATGGTGTGGGCCTTGGCTGCCCGCGGGGGAAGCTATTGACCATACTATTATTATTACCATTTGAATTTGGAGTAAGCTGCTAGCTTGCCCTTGACCCGAACGCCCGTACACGCACTGATGAGCCCTTCGCATACTATTGTGGCCTGGTGTGTTGCGAACGCACAGGAGTCGACGCTGAGCAGAATTTCGGAGGAAGCGCAGCGCCCACAGTGGACCCTCGCTGTAGTAGGCAGCCGCCAGCGGTCGAGTTAGGGCGCGCCAAAAAAAAAGCCGTTTTGTCGTACAGGGCTTACTTTGCCGCCCGACAGTTTCACAGTCCTCCATGACAATGAGACGTGGTCAAGGTAATGTGTACTTTAATCTCGTCTCTCTTTTCTTGTTGAAAATGACTCGGGGAGGGGCGTTTTTGCCTTGTTCCTTTTTGTCTTTGACCATCTACCGACGGCGCAAATATGGTAGCTTGGTTAAACGTACACCCTGAGACGACATTTTAGCAACTCTCGGCCTTCGCCCGAGAAAAGATGAATCAAGGACTTCAAGATGGGCGAGATTTTATTGCAAAAACTTTGAATTTGTTCCACATCTATCAGGGGTGCTTCGTCAATGTGCCGACGAATCGTCAGACCGAAGAACAAGCAAGCTGTTGTCTCCAGGTCGTGTCCCTGCGCTTCTTCCTTGGTAAAGATATAGACAGTCTCATCAGGTCAGGAAACACGGTGCTGTGACTCGCCGCGAAGAAGAAATGTTCTGCTGTGGCTGCCTACTTGTGATGCAGCCGCGGCTCGTACCCGCTCGTTGCGCTTATACTCCATGTCAAGCGGGTAACGTTTGCTCTCCTCTCAGCCAGCATGCCTTCCTTGCAGGTTTTCTTACATTTTTTGGCGTATATAGTGTTTCAGGATGAGAGTCTAGGCCCAGCCTGTCGACAACCTGGCCGCCTCTGCCCGAGTGGCTGCTCCAATGCCGCGTCAACCAACCAAGTACGTTTCAGGCAATCCGGCGCAATTCCTCTGGTGCGACCCCAAGTAGCAGCATTGCACTTCGCAGTCTTATTTTCCTGTATTGGGCGTGACTCGGCGGCCAGATAACCGTCGGCGATGCTTCCCTGTTGTATTCAAACTCACAGCGGCCGGCGCGGCTCGGTATCATGTGTTTTGCAGAGGCTAGCAAAATTTGGGAAATGACACCAAATCTTATTATCTCAGAAATTCAATTGCAACTTCTTCATATGAGAACTATCGTAAAGCTCTTGAGACTGTTGTTGACTCATCTGGTCCGACGCCTAGGGCAGAGTACCTGGTCGAGATCACCTTCCCCTCAGACGGTATAATAAACGACCCATCCGGCCGCTGGGAAGCCCTGCAAGAGAAGTGGGAGGAGCACTCTATTCTGCCAGACTTGCGCCCCTTGAGGCAGGTCTAGATGCGGCAGTTGAGCAGGCGTACCCGTGCCAATGTCCTCGGCGTTACGTGCGGGCAGGCCAATGCAATCCATCTCCGGATCGAATGAAGCATAAGATGTTCCGTTGTATCCAAAAGGCGCTATATCTGATGTTGTGTAGGTTGCATAATAATATCGCGGGTCCGGCTGCATCCGACCTGTCTTCAGCAGTGCTGGGAGACCAAGCCTCGCCGCCCAGCCAATGTCCGGAGTTTGCCTGCGCCATTCCGAAATATAGACGGTCTTAATTTCGTAGTTCCCGTGAGTTTCTTCATTGAAGATGAAAGGAATGTTTCTGCTCCAGCCCTGTTCAAAGCTCAGGTCGACCGTGGGCGCGACAAAGTTGCCTGTGTACGCTTCCGAAGTGTTGATGTCAATCCGAACTCGCCAACTACTGTGGTATGGTGTGCATCCGCCTGAAGCTCTGGGTACGCAAAGGATTAATCACTACTATTCTATAATACTCCTCTTACTCTATATATTTAGTGCTAAGTAGCCTGAGCAGACTAATTAAGCCAAACAGTGGTATTGCCCCTCTTTCCTAATTGGGATCTTTTAGCAGTTGCGTTACTCGCCGCTTAGCCGCTCTTCCGCCCGCCAGGCTACTTTTGCGTTTATAATAAATGAGATAATAGAGAATATATTTCAACCTTCCCTTTTATTTCTTTGGGTCGGGAATATTAGCGGTAATCATGCCACTGGAATATTCCGAAAGGTATTCGCCGATCTTAGTATCTAGTCAACTGATTAGCTAAGTACTCAAATATATCGAATGATAAATAGATTCTGTCCATTAATGCAGAATAGAGACTCACACAGAGCGACAGCGGAAGACAATTGATTGCCAACAACATTAATTTTCAGGGCAGGAGGGAGTGAAGCCTGTAGCTAGTTAGCATAGGACTCATAATCACATAAGGGTGTATGTGTGCCATTCGTGCCCAAGAGTAGCATCTTAGACCAGACTCACGATGTTTTCAAATGACTCTCCCGATTCAATCCATTTTCTAATTTGCTCGGTGTCATCCATCAAAGCACCCCACACACCTGTAATTGCGGTCATGTGGGTTGTCATGTATGCAACGTCATCGGTGAGGGTAGCCTGGAGAGTTCCACGTGCTGACTGGATGGAGCTGACGTTTGCATTCAAGCTGGCAATCTCGTTTTTCTTCGCAGTCAAAGCGTTGTTGGTGTCTGTGATGTACCGATGGTTAACACGACCCTGACGAGACTACCAAAGAGCCCATGTCTTATTGGACACTTACTGGAATAGTCGATCCCGGTAGCAATCAATCCAATGCCAAAACCAACTGTGATTAAGCCGCCAGCAACCTGACATTACGGGTCAGCGCAATGAAGTTATCCTTGGAGACATATTCCTACCCAGAAAAGCGGCGCGAAAGGTCCGGCGAAGAAGCCGCCAATGATCAGGGCAACGCCGATGCCAGCACCGACACCAAAGCCGATGAAACGACTACGGAGACTGCTCAGGTGATCTAAGAGGTCTTGCTGTTCTTTTTGGGCGGTCTTGATCTGGTTGTTGATATCCCCCTCAGTCTTCTGGCCCCACGTACCAAATTCGCCAGTGAATTTCCCAAAATCATCAACAACTTTCTGCAGACGGGTCTTGATGTCATCCGCCCGATCATGATAACCTTCTGTGTTCTGATGCACCCTGTAAGTTCTCCGCATTTGACACCGAGGAACATACACTAACCTTCTTGGCAGCATCCATGATGGCCAGCTTTGATGTGACATCCAGGGTCGGATCAGCAACGACCGGAATAATGGTAGTATCGAAGCTCTTTGCATATACTGAAACATCTGCAGCCAAGGTGCGACTGTCCTTGAGCACTTGACGCCACGAGTTCTGTATATCTCCGAATCTCGGAAGGAACTGGTCAGTGCTGGTCAAGCTGTTGTCGCTATCGATCTTGGCAAGTTGAGTGTAGATTGATGCAAACTTCTGATCAAGTGCTTGATATGCTGTGACGGCATCCCGCGCTGCAGCCTTGAATATTTCAACGGTTGCAGGATCAGTCAAGTCATTCTGGACTTTCTCGTGAAATTTGGCAACGTCTTCCGGAGTGAGATTTTTTGGATCAGGAAGGGGCCCATTTGCAACAGTCGACTTTTCATCCGGGGTCAATGATGCTACATAAGTATGAAGCTGGTGAGCAGTTAATTGTTTGCCGTCCGTTTTTGAAATCAGACCCTGCACGACGGACTCGTAGGGCGGCGGTGGAGCTTCTGTGCTCATTTTGTGCTATAATCGAGTTATCGCTGGTAAGGTATTCCCTAGTCGCAAACTTGATGCGGAAAGATGAAGTGATCAATTGTGCCTAGTGAGAAACAGCGGGCTTTTGGATGGCAGAGCTATATAACTTTATATAGTTCATACAGGCCGGTAGTGTTCATATCTGTATGCGTCACCCATCGTGGGCTGAATGCGTGAGGCTGGATCCGGGCATTCAGGTTTCCAGCAGACATCAATAGAATCTAGTCCATGGCTTGCTCGTCTATCAAAGTCCGAGCTGAATACTGCACAAGATGTTCTATGCAAAAGTCTAGACAACGCCTCCTGCAGAGAGGCCTGGCACGGGGTTCCGTTTACCACAGCCCAACCTGGCGTAAACCAGCTATATAGCCTTAAAGAGGAAATAATGGATGGTTTGTGGCTGGCTGAAGTGGCAAGCCAATATAGGCGCTAGCGTGGCCTATGTGGCGGCGATTGTTCTAGACCCCTTCAGCCGCGACGGCAAGACCGGCATCACATACATTAGAAGATTTAGTGTTTCATCATGGACGATAGATAGGTCATTGAATCTATCAGGTATACTTACCTATCCAATCGGTATTCTTGCTAAATCGATGGCAAGCTGCATCATCTATGTAACCTGTGTAAGCTGCCCCCAGGGGTAACTTGCTGACGTTCGGTTCTTTCGTCTCGATGAATGGGATGCTGGACAGATAAGTGGGCAGATTGGTGGGAAGGTGAAAACCGGGTGTCTACCTGAGAGTCAAGAGACTAATACTGATCACGGCCCGTGTGGGCGGGCGCGATTTGCTAGTTTGTTTTTATTTGGTCTATGCACACATCCGCACTTCTTGATTCTTGCGTTATGCCAAAAATAACTCATTTCTGTCTCTTCAAATTCGCAAGGCTTTGTTTTTGGCATGAGCTCTGTCTTGGCTCTCGAACGTACATATTCTCGCCGGCTAGAAAATCATTACAAAATGCGGCACTTATGGGTTCTTTTCTTCAACGGGGGAGGCTCGAGGGCCGCGACGATGGCCTGAATTCTCAGTCAGTTGCGTGTACCTTTTTTGGGGCGGAAGTAGTTGGGGCGTACCTCGTCAAACACGTCCTTCAGCTTGAACTGCGTAAGAGCACTGCACTCGACGTACTTAACAGCGCACAGATCTTTGGCCATACGCTCACCATCTTCCCTTCTGACGGGTGTCATTCTCTGCTTGGCTAGCTTTTCCCGTACGTTGATATCATCGCGCAAATCGACCTGGGTGCCGACAATGAGGCAAGGGACGCCGGGGCAATGGTGTTGGATCTCTGGGAGCCACTTTTCGCGAACGTTACCAAAGGAAGTAGGCGACGTGACGCTGAAGCAGACGAGGAATACATCGGTCTGAGGGTATGAGAGAGGCCGAAGTCTATCGTAATCTTCTTGTCCGGCGGTATCAAATAATCCGAGTGTGTAAGGCTCATCACTGATCAAGACTGTGACAGAATAGTTGTCGAAAACTGTAGGGACGTATTCCGAGGGAAACTTGTCTGTGGTGTAGCTAATGAGTAAACAGGTCTTGCCTACGGCACCGTCTCCGACGACAACGCATTTTATGGTTGCGACAACCGCCATAGTTCAGATCTGAGGTTCCTGGAAAGGGGGAAAGAGTCAACAGATCATTTTTATGCCACATGAACGCACACAAAACGATGAGTGCTCGTCTCACGTACATACAGCATCTTACGATCGAATTCATATAGCCAAGCTCATCAGTATTGTGACCATGGATACAGATGCGACCGTGTGTGGGGAGAATGGTATGACGTTGGATAGTTGCCTCGCACGAATCAATCAGCAGCTTTACTTTCCCGCAATGGTAGTGAGGGTCTTTTTGGATCTAATAAAACAATGCACGAATTGGATTTATTCCCTTCGCTTTTATCACGTCCCAAATAGCATCTTCTATTTCGTATCTATTTATGGCGCCTCCTCTACCCTTTTCAAAGCGCGGCACGTTTTTGCTCGGCTTCTAATTACAAAGATTTTCCAACTTTTCCACCGAACGTCTCAATCGCCAGCGGTAAAGGAGGGTGGTGCAGTGCTGCAGGAAGCGTAGAAAACAACTGCGTCTGGGATAAATGGCCTAAAAAGCTCGGAGCGCTGCTTTCGCCTTTCACCGTACAACCACAAAGTGCAGATTGCCTTGACTACATAGTTCGGATCGAGCCAGTTGAAAGTGGCTCTTACTATTGGTGGCTCATGTTGTTGATGCATCTGTTGCTGTGCCGGCATGTACGTTCAGCGTGTATAGCGGTCGTTTGTCGCTGAGTTGGAGTTCGACTCACTGTGCGACGACTCATCCTGAAAGCCACCCTCTGCGACGGCTTCGCCACTATGTCTTGCCATGCCCCATGCGACAAACCAAACATGATTTTTTTGCAATTCTTTTTTTCAGTTTCAAAAGTGTAGCGTTGATTGGCTGACGGCTTTTTTATCCCCCACGAGACCTTGACGAAACTCGCTAACATAAAAAGATATCGGGCACTACAACTATGTACTGAACCATCAATACTATAGTTCCATGTCGTTGTGAGAGTTCGTGCATGTCAACAAATCAAACACAAAAATGATGTCAGTTCTTCTCAACAGGCTGCGAAGAAAGCGCAAAGAAGAACTGCCCGAAATTCCACCTGGTCAAACCCGCGTTCATTTTACAGACGTGAGCACTACGAAGGAGTTTCGTCCGCGCTCGAAGCGACCGTGCTGACCATCGGTAGACACATGGACACTTGAGATATGATGACTACTTGGAACATGTACCTGGGAGTTTAAAAAAGTTTATGAAAGAAATACAGCATGGTCGGCCTTTCCGCATGGAAATAGCTGCGGGGGAAAGGTCCAAGCGGGAATGAGCGAAATAATAATAAAATGAAGTGTTGTATACATACTGTGTGTATCGCCTTGTTTTTGACATTCTCTCCCAAGATCCCATCAATACTTGCCCGTAACAGTTCCTACTCGCTTTGCTGGTGTACCTAAAGGCCGGCGCAGCCCGGTTGGGACTTCCTTGAAGTGCGTGGAAGTTCTATCTCTCAGCACGCCAAGCTCGCAACCCTCAAAGCACATTAGCGGTACAACACGATACGGCACTGTAAGAGGCTGAGGTCGAGTCTTGCATCGAGAGCCAAGAGACCAGTAGCCGTCAAGAAGCTCATGCAGGGTATCTGCGCGTATCCTGACCTTCGCCGGTCTGGCACGCAAGGCCGACACTGCTACTTCGATGGCTATATAAAGCCTCCATTGCCCTCGTGTCAAGGAGCATCTTCACCACGGCCTCATGTCCATTTTTGGCGGCCCATGATAGCGGCGTTTGGCCATTCTTATCTCTCGTATCAATATTGACTTTGCCAGTGTCAAGGAGCATCTTCACCACGGCCCGGCGTCCATTCTTGGCGGCCCACGATAGCGGCGTCCGGCCATATTCTGTGTCTTTCGCAACGACATCAGCCTTGCCAGTATCAAGGAGCATCTTCACCACGGCCTCGCTTCCATTCTTAGCGGCCCACGATAGCGGGGTCTGGCCATTCTTATCTCTTACATTAATACGGACTCCGCCAGTGTCAAGGAGCATCTTCACCACGGCCTCGCTTCCACTCTTAGCGGCCCACAATAGCGGCGTCTGCCCATTCTTATCTTTTGTGTCAATATCGACCTTGCCAGTGTCAAGGAGCATCTTCACCACGGCCCGGCGTCTATTCTTAGCGGCCCACGATAGCGGCGTCCGGCCATACTCTGTGTCTTTCGCAACGACATCAGCCTTGCCAGTATCAAGGAGCATCTTCACCACGGCCTCGCTTCCATTCTTAGCGGCCCACGATAGCGGCGTCTGGCCATTCTTATCTCTTGTATCGATATCGACTTTGCCAGTGTCAAGGAGCATCTTCACCACGGCCTCGTGTCCATTCTCGGCGGCCCACAACAGCGGCGTCTGACCATTCTTATCTCTCGCATCGATGTCGACCTTGCCAGTGTCGAGGAGTAGGCACGATAGCAGCTTCGTCAAGCAGTGTCTCGCTCCGATGTGTACAAGATTACTTCCGGTTGCCGGGCAATCACCGGCGTAATACCCTAATGCGTTGTATGTCCGCACCCATGATTCAACCAGGACCTCTGTCGGCCATCCAAGCAGATGCATGAGATCGTTCGGGGACTCTTCGGCTGGATCGCCCAATTTCACGTGTGACACCCATGACGTTGTGGCATAGTGAAGCAAGGGGAATCTTGACTTGTTCTCCGCGCCAAGGGATCCTGGCTGAGATAGTACGACCATTCTGAAGTAGCGGATGCAGGAACGGGAGAGGCGGCAATGGACAGCTGGGCCGACTAGGTGTGCTGCTCTCCCGGTGTTGTCCAGAGCCTCCAATCCACCCTCGACAAAAAAGTCCTGGACTGACTGATGGATGAATTGAACGACGCGGGCATCTCCGGACCGTACGATCTCTGCGAGACCGCAGCTTAGGGCGCTGATTCTTATGTCGATCTTGTCGTCGGCGATGAATCCATCCGAGCTTCTGTACTCGTTGAGTGACTTGTGAGTGTCGTCAGGGTCAATTACCATAGCCCATTGGAGCTCGTCCGTTGTCAATGGCCTCGTAGAGAAACAGACCCATTGCATCAATCTCAAGGTGTCCGAGGCGTTTTCCACGCTCTTAATAAGCCCGCAGTACAGTTCGTCTAAGGTCTGGGGTATCAGCGTGATCTCGGTCTTAATCTTAGCCCGCGACTCCCCCTCGCGCTTCAGCTGCAGGACGCGCTCCACGACCAGGTGTGCCCATAAAAAAACGCCTTGGGCGCGATTCGATATCAAGTTTTCGACAGCAGGGTCCGGATCATACGTGGAGAAGCGGCCTTGAATATATGTAGTAATGTCTGCAGTGATGTCTACGTTATCTGCGGTATCGAGCAATATAGTTGATCCGCCTTTAAGTTGCAGGATGGGATAGTGGCGACAGGAGAAAAAGACGCCGAATCGAGAATCCGTCGGCGGGAGACTTGAGCGTAATTTCTCAAAAAAATCGGCCAACCCGACAGCTGCTTGTTTCCCGCACTCATCGAGCGCATCGATGAAGAGCATGACTGGAAACCTCTTCAAGATCATTGTAAGTGACGACTCGAAAAAATCCTGCAATAGCTGCAGATGCCACTGCCATTTTTCTCCGGGCTCGCCCTCGGTTGCTCGTTTTTCCTCAAAATATTTGATCAGGTCGGGTACGGCGCCAGGGACACGCTTGAGCAACTGGTGCAGGAGGCATCGGAAGAGACCGATCGGAGTTCTCTGTAGTTCACGACCACGACCATGGAAAAAGAAGGAAAATACCAACGTCTCTTTGCCATAAATCGGAGGAAGTGCATCCTTGGCATATTTCATCAGCGTTGACTTGCCAGATCCAGGTTTGCCCTTGATCCACAGAAGACCTCGATCTTGTTGGATGCATTCGATCAAGGTTTTATGCTTGAGAAGCCATTGGCATGTGCCGTCGGCAGCATTGTCGATTTTGACTTGCCTGCCGTCCATGTCTTCAAAGGCCAGTGATCTCAGACAGGCTTTCGCTGTCTCCGATAGGGGTACGTAGAGGCCTGCGCTATATAATCAGATGAAATTCGTAGGATTTCTGAAAGCTACATACTGTGCTCGGCGAATCTTTGGGCGACCTCCGGCCTCGCCTCGTCAACAAGTCTTCCTAGCCGTTCTCTGACGATAGTGTAGTTGCCTTGAGTCCTGGACTCATACTTGACGAGCCCAGAATGGTCTGTGTTAAGAGACATCTTGTCTTCCTCGGCGACAGCTACCAAGCCTATGCTAGATGCCGACTTCTCCGTGACCAACAGAAAATTGGAACCGGACTTGACCAACTCCCCATCTTGCTTCTGTAGGGCGAGGATTAGTGCAGATTCTCTCGTGTCTAATGAAGCAATTTACCTTCAATAATGGACTCTGCTTGCTCTCGAAAAAAGTTACCGCGCGATAACTTTTGCAGTTCTCGGAAAACTCGCGGGCCTGTCTCTTCAGAGATGTCGAGGGCTCTGAATCGCTATTGACCACTAGATCGTGAATCAAGGCGGCGTTTGGCTGACCCCGGACAAAGGTTTCCAATTGGTCATTTCGCAAGCCAAGGTTTGGCACACCGAAAAAAAGCATTCCAAAACTGGCTTTAGATAGGTCAGAATCTTTAGAGTTGCGATGTTTGCAAGCACGTATGAGTGCCTGTAGAAGTTAGCCAGGTAAATCTCTGCGGTGGCGCGGCCTCTCACCTCTTTGATTAGCAAGCCGCCGAGGCTGTGGCCGATGAAGACGATCGGACGACGATCAGTCTAACGGAGTTAGCCAATTCTGGAGAAGAGCCGAGACTACTTACCCCATCATTCGCTCGGAAGGCGATAATTTTCTCTAAGAAACCCCTGCCCAAATCCTCCATGGACTGGTTCGAGAGGCTGCCTTGTAAACTCGTATCATAGCCATAGAGCAGCACCCGGATATTGGGCACGTCCTTGGGCAAGAAGTCGCGTAGCCAGACGTCGTCGCTGTTTGGGGATTTCCAGGAGCCAAGGGCGTGGCTTCCGAGGCCGGGTACTGCGATGATACTGGAAGAGTCAGTATGGGCAGGAAAAATCGGTGAATGCAAGACTGACTCGATATCGGCACCGTTCTTGTCCTCGAAGAGTGGTGTGACCCCTGGGAATTTGCAGGTGTACTTGTACGGGTAAGCCTGCCCTGCTTGGCGCAATTGAGCGGAAAGATCGTCTGCGGAGAGCGACGTGTTGATCGAGATTGTAGCACAGAGGGAGTCCTTGCCATGTGACACCAGAGAGCGACGGACCATAGGATTAGGATCTCCCTGCAAGTCCCGGATCTCGCCGAGAATAGACTTTAGGTTGCGGTCCAGGTTATTGGTATGGTCTGCCGGGATCTCGTCGATGCGCAGTGTCAGCCTCTTTTTGGTCTTCGGCGCTGAAGTCTTGGCCGGCCTGTCACCGACGCGCGGTCTAAGGGACCTTTGGTGGAGGATCGTCGCTAACAGGACAACGCTGGCGGTTGCGAAAACAGCCACGAACAATTCGGGTATAGTGGCCATCCCTGTCTAGCTATTGGACGGATTTCGACGCGGTGAGTAGACGGTACGATCGGGTGTTGCTTGGGCCGAATTGTAAGATGCGAGGCCTGTGCTGTAAGGTGTCATCGCTAGCATCTCGCATGCAGCTATCCACGTGACATGGATGGGAATTCTGCCTAGCCTCAGCCTCACCATCAGACGAGGTTGCGAAGACAACTCAGAGCTTTGCTCGACGATCGTATCAATGGCCCCAACGCCGCCCTTCGATTTAGAGCATCAGCTCACGCGGGAGCTAGACGGGCCGGCCCGGCACGTGCCGGGACACCCCCGCGTGTCTTTGGAGAACCCAAGAGAGGTATGGGACTTGCTGGCCCGGGAAATCTGCTCAGATGATCTAGATCGGGTTGCCAACAGGCTCTGGTGGATGTCAAAACAGGATAGCGGAAACATATCGCCTCTCCACCGGCAATTAGTGAAACGGCGCACCATCGTTGTCACGGAAGACCCAAAGCTTCACTTGGTGTGGATCTACGATCGCATCTTCATCAAGCCACTCCCTCGGTATATTGGCTCCTACACATTCTGGCGGGACTATCTTTGTGCGGAGGACGTCGGCGGCGGAGGGCGCGAACAGCGCATCCGCCGAGCGATGCTGGGCTACCTGCGGACGTACTGTCATCTCGTGAAACACGAATCCGACTTCCGCATCGCCCAGGACCCCAGCCTGTGCCTCGCCCCGGCGGACATCACCTGGGAGCAGTTCTGCGACTTCACATCGAGGTTAGGCGACATCGTAGACCGAGATGTCTCCCTGCGCTACACGTACGGCGAGATCCGCCTGACGCGACTCAATTTCTACGCGCCGCTCCTCCTCGGCCAGTCACACTTCCAGAGAGTCGATTACCAGTACGGACCATACTTTGCGCGCTTCTATGGGCCGATCTTGTTCGTGATTGGGATCGCGTCGGTGGTTCTGAGCGGGCTGCAGGTGGTCGTCTCGGTCAGGGACGACGGCGGGGCCGGTTGGCAACGGGTGACGCTCTGGATCAGCGTCACGGCTATCGTGTCGTTCTGCGGCCTGGTCTTCGTTTTGGTCCTCCTCCTGGTATACAAAGTGGCGAAGGAGTGGAAGTTTGCGGTCCGCGACCGCCTCCGACTGTTGGGGGAGAAGCGAGCGGCGGTGTGAGGGGTGTTGTGTGAACCTTTTTGAGTTTGGCTAGCTGCACGTTACGACTCAAATATTGTCTACCCCTGAACATCGCCGTTTGTGCGTGCCAGGCTTTGAGAAGCTGGAGGGCCCACGCACTGCCTCAACGTGTGCGGGATATGAATCTGCCGATTCGGTTAGAAGTGAAGCGTCACAATTACAAATTGCCTTGCGACCGCGCATCAATCTCCTACCATCTTTCTTGGATCGTCTACGTACCCTTCGCCTTGAGCGAATGCGCCCGAACCATCCGGAAGCTGTCCTGCCCAAGAACCCAATAAGCCTTACTAGCCTGGGCCCTGGTGAGGTAACGCGGCCGAGACTGGCCCTGGGGAGTGCTTGAACGTCAAATAACTCACGCGCGGACAAATAATCATGCGTCTGATCAAGCTGTCTCGCCGTTTTTGCCAGACGCAGCAGCGCAATCTGGCCAAACTCCGCACTTGGCCAGCTGATGGGTGACTCGGTGGACTGAAAATATGGCTTTGCAATTTGTTTGGCCCTACTCAATCAGTAGCTACCGTAACGGGCGCCATTATCGGGTTTTATCCAGTCACCATATTCTGCTCATCCCTGTTTAGTCTTTTCAGCGAAGGGCCCCGTCTCCACCAATTCCAGCTGCACGAGGACCCCCTTTACAGGCCCCTTTCCCAAAATGAACCAGCCAGCCAATTTTCAGTGCACCAGCGGGACACCGCAGCACCTGATCAGCGGAGCTAGTTGAATGGTGGGCAGTGGATTGCCGCTGGTCGATTGAGACGTCCGGTGAAAAAGTTGGAAAATCTTTTTAATGAGAAGCCGAGTAAAAACATGCGCCGTATGAAAAAGATATAGGAGGTGCCATGAATAGATATGAAATAGAAGATGCTATTCGGGACGTGATATAAGCGAAGGGAACAGATCCAATTGGCGTGCAGCAACCATCAGGCGACCAACCCCCACCACGCTCGCTAACTAATTAATTAACCCAGCCGGGAGGTGGCACTACAGTAAAAGGCGTTATTAGTGCCGCTCCCTAGGTACAATAGTTAGTTTAGCGAGTATGGTGGGGCTGGTCGTAGGTGGGCCTTGTACCGAGGCGTAGCTCTGGTACTTGGCCTAACTCGCTGGTTACATGGGCTCCTCGCTGCGTCACTATTATAGGCCGCTGAAGCCGATGCGGCCACCAAAGCCGTTCCGCCCAAATCAGAGCCTTTTCCTCTTAGCACACCCGTTTCTCACAGCAAAAATAGCACTTTCTATAGTATTTTAATATCTTATTTGAACACCTTGTTTTCTGGACCACGCCGAAGCCCTCATCGAAGCTACGCACAGAGTATCGCACGATTTACAAGAGCAGCTCGCGAGATTTCATTCCACACTTCAACTACTGAATGAAAAGCTTGAACAGGGCGTCGCTCGTGCGTCCAAGTCAAAGCGCCAATTCTGGGCCCAACCCTCAAATGGCTATTTAGCCATGGGAAGATAGAGGCTTTATTGTCACTCCTAGAACGCTATCATGGCAGGATTATGGAAGGTCTACAGGTTGATCAAACGTAAGTGTTTCCCCAACGCATCCTAAACATAGTGAACTTATTCAACAGCACTTTGCTTCTTCATGTCAAGAATGTTTGCGCAGAAGAATATCAGTACTCCTACAATCAAGACATTTCAGAGTCGCGGTCCAATAGCTCGACCGTCGTGCCTGACCAAGGCGGCTTGCCGATGAGAAGCAATCTCAAGAAAAAAAAACAGCGATGTCCAATGAATGGGCGTTCTCCCTTTCCTCTGTAGCGCAGAGCCATTTGACAAGCTGCTGGGCTTGATGGAGGCCTGTCATGAACTTGATTGTTAGCCACACAGTCAGAACGCATCGGCCCTGCGACTACCTTGCTAGCCGACCACTGATGGGTACTCAAACACACGTCGCCTTGTGCTCAGTCAACGGTGAATTTGATGAGATAGTCCAAGAGCTCTGCTTTCTTGTTACTGTTGAGATCTGACCGATAAAAGAAGAAGAAAAAGATTCCAAGAAGCAGACCTGCTGTGACTTGGAAAATGAGCCATCGTTACACCAATGTCAAGGTACATTTATTTGCGTGCCGCGTCGAGCCTTGGAAACCTAAATATTCTTGAGACATAAATCGCAACTGTCCCGTCTGGCCGCAAGCAAAAATCTGTTTAATTCAAGTGTATATAAGCTACCCAAGTAGATATCAATGTCGAAGCCTGACACACCACCCGTTGCCTGAGAGCGCCACTCCTCGTAGCGACACGACAGCATTCGATAGATCAACTCTCCATCGTACTACCGATGTGTTAGGTCAAGACTAACTTCCTACAAAAGAACAAGGTTCAGTACACCTGCATCCTCCACCCAGCAATGGTGGGACCCAGCGGACCAGAGGGACGGCCATGTTCGAGCTTATGCCGAGAGCTACTTGACTGAAATCAAGTCGGTGATGAAGTAGTGATCAACCTCGGCAATAGTGCAGGCCGAAATACCGGCTATATTCTCGATCGGCTCGTCAAGATCGGCCAAGTTCACTTCCAGTATATTGGTCTTGTCGTTCGCACCCATGGTCTTCCACATAACCTCCCATCTGTTTCCCTCAAGGTATGCCTGATCCAGATTCTGAGCCGAAAAGAGGTTAAACTTGATTTTTCGATATTGGATAGCATAGATTTGCTCGCCTTCCGCAACGAAACCAGTTTCCCGGTGTCTCTCTGTATGACGCTCTGCTGACAACCGCGGATCAATGACATCTACTGTGGCGATTTTGTCAGAAACCCCAGATACTGG
The DNA here is from genome assembly GCA_030778065.1 of Akanthomyces uredinophilus. Taxonomy (NCBI): domain Eukaryota; kingdom Fungi; phylum Ascomycota; class Sordariomycetes; order Hypocreales; family Cordycipitaceae; genus Akanthomyces; species Akanthomyces uredinophilus. The sequence continues at coordinate 28,001 of JAPFRW010000251.1, forward strand.
CACTGTAAGACTCGCCGCCTCTTTGCCTGTAGCTGTCCCAGAGAGCTCCATGTTGGCGTCCGTCAGAGTCTGTATGCCAGTCACCATGTATACGACCTTTCTCTTCTTGTAGGCGTCTTCGAACCATGCCCGGGCTGCTTTGGACTTGCACATGCTGGCAAACTTGCCGTCCGAGCTGTCTAAATAGTATGTGACACAGATTGTGTTTGTGATTTTTGCCTCGAGGTCACTCGTATTGCGAAAGAGAAGAGATGCGAGTCTTGTGAATACAGCTTCAAGGACTGTGCCTCTGCTGTTGCTTCTCAGATGGTGAAAGTTTCTATTCACCACAGAGTAGATGTCGCCTTTGAGAAAGCTTTGTTTGCCTTGTGGATAATATGAAGAGTGAGGTGACTTGACATCCGTTACGAGTCGTCCCAACTGGACGCCGTCTCGGGGAAACATATGGCTATGGACTGTCAGGGGCGCCATGTCTCGAGTAAGAAACAGCAAACAAAAGTAACCTGCAGGGTTTTCCAGGGTTTTCCAGGCTGAAAACGCCCCTCAAAGTCATCTCCTCGCAACGCAAAGGAAGTGCAAGGAGGGAGCTGAATTCAGCAGTCACGTGCTCAGGTATTACTCGAGTACACGTAGTCCCCTCCATCATTGCCGCAATACCCAACAAGATGGCTGCCTAACGTGCACGTGCGACAAACCTCAGCCGTCTCTCGGAGGGGTAATATGGGAGTGGGAGTGTGGGCGGCAGATACCCCGCCTCCTCGAGATACTCAGTTTCCGCCCATGAGTCGCGCATCGCATCCTAACGATTTTGTAAAAGACACGCAATAATTGGCTTTGCAAAAGGCTCTCAGAAGGCGATATGAGTCAGGAAACCTTGGACCTTAACGGTCAAGCAAAGGAACTGGAAGCCCTCTCAGCATCGATCGAGCCAGAAGACGCAGACCAGCATATCTTATTGGGGCAGATTTACCGCCAGCTTGGCGATGTTCTTCTGGAAAAATGGCATTTATTCCACAACAGACATGATTACGACCGGGCAGAGGCAGCCTTTGCAAAGAGCATAAGGCTTGGAAGGTGGGGAGCCCAAATGGTGGCTCCCGACATCGCCAGTGACCAGGTGGGCGAGTTTTGGGCCTTTGCTGCTCAACAAGCAACGGCAAAATTTAAGATATTCTCAGATTCTACAGATCTAGACGAGGCTATTGATTGCTATTGCCGCGCACTTCAATCACTGCAAGGTTACAACAATGTAACGCAGGCGGCTGTCCTCCTGAACCTTGCGATCTGCCTTGCCGATCGATTCGAACTTCAAGATTTGGTAAACGAAAGAATTGAGGATATCGAAAAAGCCCTCGAATGTGGGAAACAAGCTATAGATATCTTGGAACGACACCCGACCGCCTTGAGCGACGTCTCCACCATGTTTCTTGCTCGATATGAAAGACTTGGCGATGGTGCGGACCTGCAAGCAGCTACAGAGCTTGCAAAAGAGGCATGGACAAACCACAATCCAATTAACAGCGGCATTGGTGCTAGTACGAATTATGCGAACTGCCTACGACAGATGTACGAACGTGACGGTGACCTAACGCACTTGGACGAGGCCATCCGTCTATATGTTTCATCGAAAGCCCAGGCTGCCGTTGATGACTCTTCCGCGCCGGCTGAGATCCTGTCAAACCTGGGCTATGCTCTACATCTACGCTTCCAGGCGCTCGGCGCTGCTGCTGATCTCCATGACGCGATAAACAACCAGCTCGCAGCCCTTGAAGCTGCAGAAACAGACTCAAAAAGCCGTGTCCGTCCTGTAGTGGAAAACAACCTAGCAGCCTGCGTAAGTTCATACTTCCATGCCTTTCTGGAGCCAGAGGTGCTAGAAATTGCTATTTCATTGACGAGATCTGCTTTGGAGTCTTCGACTCAAAATCCAATGCAACGCAGCAGATGCTTGTACAATCTCGCGAGTATGTTGTACGACAAATTCAAAGTGGAGAGTGGTGCCTCCAAAGCAGAAAGAGATGAAATTATCGCGCAAGCACTTCCGTTTGTGGAAGAGTCAACACGTATCAGCGGCATGGGAAACCTTCATGTTGCAATGCAACATGACCTATGGAGCCGCATTCTCGGGTCTCAATTTGAAGAGGCGGATTGTAAACAGAAAGACATCTTGGACACGGCGATACTGAAAGCTAGAATCGCTGTTGATGCAGCTGCCCACCTACCTGGCGCTCGAGGCGGCTTCTTGGTCCAACTTGGAGACTTGCTTAAACTGAAATTTGATCATTTCGAGGATGCCGGGACTTTCCGCGATGCTTTATCTTTGTTTCAAGAGTGTGGACTGCTGCAGTCTGCTCCGATCCTCGACCGCATCCAGGCATGCCACAGGGCGGCACTGCTCTTGGAAAGAAAAGATCAATGGATTGACGCCGTCGACTTTGCGGAGAAAGCCGTTCGGATGCTGCCTAAGCTCGCTCTTAACGCAGTCGAAAGGGGCAGCCAGAAAAGACGTCTGGACGGGTTATCTGGCCTTTCTGGGCTGGCAGCTGCCCTTGCGTTGAACGCTGGGTGGACGGCTGGAAAGGCTTTCGAGCTTCTAGAGGCAGGCCGGTGCGTCATTTCCAAGCAGCTCTCACAGAAACCCACGCCGTCGGTCTTCGAGAGCGAAAATTGCGACGTTCTTGAAACGTATCGAGGTGTACGCCAAAATATTGACAAGCCGCTGGCTCCTGGTCCGCTGAGCGATGGATGTCCTTTCGTCCTCACACATGAGATATCTCAGCGCGTGAGAGATATTGATCTTGCTGCTCAGCTCGAGTATAAGATCCAAGCTGAGTACGACATTCAGCCGCAACCTCTTCTCACTGAAGGTGGCCTAGCACGGATAGCATCGGAATCGCCAGTTGTCGCCTATGTGGTGACTGATACTGGAAGTTATGCCCTGATTGCCAAATCATCTGGCACTCATAGTGTGCCACTGGCTGATCTGAAACTCAAAGAATGCGCGCAGTACTACATGACAATGCAAATGCCAGTCCAAGGTGCTCTGCGCTGTCTTGACTTCGAGTCATTCTTCGCTGTAAACGAGAATATGAAAAAGTTGCTGATCTGGCTTTGGGAATCTGCAGTTTTACCCGTTCTAGCACACCTTGAGTTTTACTCAGACAACAAACCGGATTCATCGCGGGAGCTTCCACGGGTCCACTGGCTAACTTCAGGTATCCTGGGCATGTTCCCCCTCCACGCAGCAGGCTATCACGACGAACAGTCAACAGCAAATGCTCTCAGCCATGTGGTATCCAGCTACACGACTACTGTATCTGCTTTAAACGAATCCTCAAGCAAGGCTAAAAAATGGACGTGGAAAGACAGCCTCAGTCAGACCAAGGCTGCTTTCATAGCCATGCGCAAATCTCCAGACACATGGCAAGACTTTGACATGGTCGAGGAGCATCTCGAAAGCCTCAAACAAATTATTCAGGATGAGTCGAATATAACTGTTTTGCAAGAACCCACAAGCATGGCGGCACTTGCCGCGATGCTAGATACACCAGTCGCTCATTTCGTTTGCCATGGTGTTTCGCAGCCGGATCCTTCGAATAGTTCACTTATCCTCTGCAAAGAAGAAACATCACCAGATGGAACATTGGAAAGACTGGTCCAAGATCCCCTCACCGTACGGGCAATCTCAAGCCAAATGCCCCAGAACTTGGTGCTGGCATTTCTCGCGGCCTGCCAGACTGCAGACAACATGGCCATGGGTTTGGTAGACGAGAATATCCATCTCGTGAGCTCTTTCCTAGCCCTCGGTTACACAAATGTCATTGGCACTTTGTGGGAGGTGGAAGAAGCAGCATCGGCTTCTTTCGCCAAAAATTTCTATTCGTGTCTGGCTCGACGAAGTCAGGCTGAGGATCACGCCAGCGGCGCAAAGAAAACCGATATCGTGGTACGGGCTTTTCATGATGCACTGCTGTTGCTGCGACGACAGGACCCCGAGTCACCGGCAACGTGGGCGACGATGGTATGTTTTGGCGCCTGAGCCAATCTGCTGGCCTCGGAATATACCTGATATGCGTGGTGCTGTGCGCTAGTGCAGCGCTCCAAATTGTCACAATTCGCGTGGCGCACTTTGTGGTGTCTCACATCGCGGCTGATTTAAGCCTACTCGCTAGTTGTAGAAAGAAACCTTTGGTGAAGACCAAATCTCTTAATAAAAGGCGTACCAGGTTCATCTTGCCATTTCGCACGACGAGTGCGTGTCTTTGGTCTGTTTGGTGCATGAACCATTTATAGTAGTGTTGCCATTGATGTCGCGCATCTTCGAGACCACCAGTCGTCCAGCCGACATGTGGCCCTCACCGAAAGCCTGAGTACACACTCCTCGTGAGTTCTTAAAACTGCTTATAGAAATTTCCCGAACGCTCGGCGCTTGCCCAACTGAGAACAGACATGGCAAGATTGAACGGCTATCTCCACCGGATTAAAACAGTGTCCTCGGAACAATGCGCGTGTGGGCAGGCGAAGGAAACGGTCAAACATTTTCTTGTACAGTGCCCACAATGGGATGAGCAGCGAAAAGAATTATGAGCGTGCACAAGCACGAGATGGGATGATTTATCACATCGACTAGGAGGGAAGTCGGCATCATGCGGACCGAAATGGAAACCAGACATGGGAGCAAACCGAGCGACAATACAATTCACGCTCGCCACAGAGCGATTCGACAATTGATAAGCAAAGAGATACAATAGGCTCTTCACCATACCATAGGCCACATTCACCGCGAACATGACTAGCGACGCTTCGGTCGCTGTAGATAGGACTCCGAACACTTGGGGAATAGCCCTCAAGCTAGTTAGTTATTACAAATAAACAACGCGGCATGCGAGCTGTTTGGGGGTGGAAAGACGAAGTGGAAGCGATCAGAGAACGAGAGGGATGAGTGGAATGTATGATGCGAGCAGTCAGAAATGTACGTAGGCATAGCTAGTGAGCCCTATTGGCTGAAAGCCTCCGGGCGTAATAAAACAATAAAAGAATGAACATCACTACTACGCAAGTTATAAGTTGATCATTGGCCCATTACGTCTCGCAAGTAGCGAACGAGGCGGAAGATATATTCGCTAAGGCGTTCACCCGTCCACAGGGGCCGGTCTATTGTAGCCTCAAATATAGTGCTTTACATTAGCGTCCAGAAACTGGCGGGATGTTCAGCACCACACATATCAATATCGACCCTGCTATCTGGATATATCAGTTAGATATCCTCTGAGCATACAGCGCACCTACAAAAGTTTTGTTTTATTTTTTGTTTTTATTTTTGTAGATTATTGATTAACTGAGCGCTCCCTCCATGGCCACTCATCATAGATCTCCCGTGTGTGACTCCCGGGCAGCGCCACGTCCATTTTCTTAGGGAACCATCCAACTCCTTCAGGTATGCATCGTTCTCGTCTTAGACTTCTTCGTTCATTGTTCAACGTCGTGCTCTTCATCACTAGGAATGGAACCTCAGGCATGGCGCCTTGCTGCGTCGCGGCCTTTGCTTGTCTTTTAGACGCTTGCAACAGGAGAGTTGTATTGCAATATCGGCACATAAATACAATTCTCTTACGTAAACTATTCTTCCACTATTTATAGTGAGTCATTCTGGCACTATTCCAAAATCATCCAGGAGAAAGGTGATAAAACTATAGACACAGGGCCAGGCTACCCAGTTCAACAGGCGCGCATTATTATGTGCCTTGCCAAAAAGGTGTTTTTGTCCAATGTGTAGAAGAGCAACAATTGGCGCAAATGTGAAGAGAATCGTCCAGATTCGGCCGTCTAGTCCGCCAATTATTACTCGGTCGCATCCCATCATCCGCCAACTACTATAGAAGAGGTCGCGTGATACATATATCATAGCTGCACCTACCATTCAAAAACTAAAAAATTACCCACTACTGTAGATCCAGACATACCACGCTCGGTAATTTAAAACATGTCCAGTCATGGCAATGACAGATTGAACAATCTGATACAAGTATGTCACTCAAGAAATCATGGTTGCAGTCCGGTTAGTAGAGAGAACGTCAATAGCGCTACAGAACAGCCTATTCCACCATTTATGTTCCACCTTATTGCCGTCAGCCTAATCAACGTGTAACAAACAACGCTAATACAAAATTTTGAATTGAATGAAGGATACTGAGAATATTATGGAGAAAAATGTGGAAAAGCTGTCCAAGCGCGGCGAAAGTCTACCTGACCTCCAGAACAAGACGGACAACCTGGTCGTGTCGGATATGTGCCCACTGCTTCACCTGTTTATTTCAAGCTATTTTGGCAACGCGCTCCAGGCCGCCTCATCAGAAGACCATCAAGAGGTCGTCAAGCTGCTCTTAGACGAGGGAGCGGACGTCAACGCGCAAGGTGGCGAATACGGCAACGCTCTCCAGGCCGCCTCATATAGAGGCGATCAAGAGATTGTCAAGCTGCTTTTAGATAAAGGAGCGGATGTCAACACGCAAGGTGGCGAATACGGCAACGCTCTCCAGGCCGCCTCATCAAGAGGCCATCAAGAGATTGTCGAGCTCCTTTAAGATAACGGAGCGGCTCTGCGCTCTTCGAAAGTGCTGCTTTCCCCACGGGAAACGGTGGCATCCCAAACAGGCAAGTTGCCTACCGCCGCTTTACCGTTCGACCCCGGCTCGTGGCCGCCCCACCCTGCTCGCCATGCTGTGGCCTACTCGTCTAAGTATAAATACCATCACTGCCAACTTCCATTCACCTCAAGTACACTTGACTTCTTCTCCTTTCACTCTCCCGCCTTCTCCTGCCCCCTCCTGGCCCCCTCCTGACCCCCTTCTTCCCTTCTTCTTGTTTCTCATGCTCAGCCTCAGCGGCCTCCTGCTTCCCCTGCGCATGGTCCCCGTCCGCCACCGCACCTTGCCCTTTCCCCCGCGCTGATGGAACAGGCCAGGCCTACTAGACCGTTGAATTCGCCTCGGAAGCTAGATGCGTCTCTTGCGCGCAGCAAGAAACGGAATTGTGTCGGGCAAGTCTATACCACTACGAGCGAGAAACCCAAAGCCTGTCCACCAATTGTCTTTACCGTTGCCAACATCGTCGGAGAGCATACGCGCCTTGAACCTACGGCCTGGACTACGTCTGGAGCTGCCTTGAACGGTCAGCATAATAACCGCACACTGCATAATCTGTGGCTGGCCTTCGCCGAGATTGCGCCGCTGTTCACAGCCCACGCGCGTCGCATCATGGCGCGTTGGGTCCGGCGGCCGCTTCGCCCCTCCATTGCTCTCTACGATCGCCGTGCGACCGAGCGCGCAGCTGTACGTGATCGGACTGGCTCGATCCCCAACGAGGTAGCCCTCCAGCGACGTCACATCGCGCCAGAACGGCTGCTCCCGTACTACGACTTGTAATGCATCAGCTTGCTCCACATTTCCTCGCTCCCGGTGGTACGTATAGACCGTCTTATAACCTTGTCATGTCTAAAAGTTTTCTCAGCGGACTACTCGTCCACTGTCGCCACTCCCACTAGTGATGCTTTGGCAGACTGTCGCTCCGTACCCGTTTTTGCTCCAGTCCCATGCATCTTCAGTGCAGCTACATGAGGCTGGTCGGCGCGTAAGCAGAAGCAGTCGTGTACTCGATTCAAAATGTTTTCGCGCGGACAGTCAATGTGCATCCACTTTCCGCAGTCGTCGCTCGTGCAACCGACGAGCGTTTTGCCAGGATTGGCGGGATTTTGGCATCTGCAAATAAGATCAATAGTCTAGGCTGGTCAGTGAAGAGTCTTGCTCGTGTCTTGCTCTGTCTTCCTCGTATATATAGACAGCTACGATATGCAGTAGTCGAACGCTTAGCGCCAATACAAAGCATCTAAGATTTCGTCGTCGTCCACCTTAATCCACTACTTAGCTTTAGTATAGCCAACTATACTTAGAACATTTATAATATCCACTATATGAGTTAGCGTAACAGCCTCTATTACTAGTGTTGCCCATATACGATGATTCGACATAATAAGTTCATTTTTGCTATAGTGTAGTCGCTGCCCTTCTGGCAGTTCATCCGGGGAGTACATCTAACAGACGCGTACATAAACGTGGCGTTAGTCTAGAGCCCGAATCTCAAGGACCTAAGCGACCTAGATATTGCATGGTCCGACTTGCGCATTCGGATCTTCCCCTAGTTTATCTCGCGCTATACTATTATTATTTGCTATAAAGACAAATTCGCTACTTAAATATTTCTCCTTATTCACTATGATAGCATAAGTCAGTTATTATAGTATATAGTACTATAATGCCAGCGAGATTAAAGGCTTACGAATGAAGCTATAGTATCGCGTCATGCTAGTCCAATGCCTTCCTGACTCTATGTGGTAGTAAATGTCCATTATCGCGTTGGAGCGAAATTTGCCGGTCGGCTCAAACAGTGAAGATTGAAACAACATCACCTCCTCACTGGTGTTCACAGTCTTGTTACACTCTGAATCATTATCGGTGTCCCCAAACACACTATCTCCTACCAACTGCGGCCCACTAAAATACAGCGCCCAAGGCCTCCAACTAGCGCCTATATTCTTTTCAAGACAGTGTACGAAAGGACACCGATAATGAAGTAAAGTGTATTCTTAACAGGCTTACTCTTATTCTTCGAGGGCTTTTCGTTCGTCTTTATACGTGCCGCCGGGAATGAGGAAACGTGAAGTTGGAAAGGGCAGTCGGCGCGTTCATCTTCTACAATATTACGCGAGCGCTTTCGCGTTTTAGAAACCATGGTCCACCTCGTGTTTAGAAAGAGTTTTGAAGCCTTCGTTAGTGTCTTTAGATGGCGATTGGTAATAGATGATGTCTTCGTGAAAACGGCATGCGCAGCTTGGAGTCTCTCAATTGGTGGGTCGTTCAATCCTTTTTAGCGTCGGTTCATTACTCAGCTTCAGGCTGTCCAATATAGCTACGCACGCAAGGAGACTGTTGTGATGCTTCTCTGTCAACCACAAAATGACAAATGGTGGATAAGAAAGCCGAACCATGGCAGAAGACAGACATCGGAGGAAACTGCCAATTGACCTAGATTTCAGCCATTAGTCAACAGAAATTCATAAAATCAGGTGGTATGGAAGGCCAGGGCGCGGGCGCAAGGTGCGGCAACAAACGGGAGGTACCGGTCATGAACTAAAACGGTTAAAATAAACGGGTGAAGCAGTGGGCACATATGGTGCCAGGAGAAACGGCCTGTAGCAACTAGCTAGAGCCTATCACCAAAATCGCGGCGCCAGAATATGCTAGTGTCCAAATAAGCAGATCCGGGCATTTCAAGTACAAGCCGAGGACAGCACGGAAAGGCCAAATCTAGGGCTTCCTATTTTGGACGAGGTGAAATGCGCTGCCACGTTTGCCACGGTTCCATTCCTGGCTTCCGTGTTTGCTCCCACTTCTGAATCTGGCCCATTTCTAATTGGGAGTGCCCAACCAGGTAAGCGGTGGACAGAGCTAGCGCATCATAAAAGGTAGGCGGTCAGCAGGAGATGAGGTGCGCCCAGCCTAAACTGGTAGGCGGTGACAGAGAGAAAAGACCTTTAACAGATTGTAGGGAGCACCTTTTCGCTAGAAGCAGCAGGCGGTGAAAGTCAAAGAAGCACTATAGACTTAAGGGGAAGGCGGTGGACAGCGGCGTTTCGCAGCTCCTGAAATGGCAGGCGGTGACATAGAGAATCTTTGGATGTTGATGTAGCTTTAAGCGGATCATGAATAGCGAGAAAGGAAAGCGGTGAAGACTCACAGCTAGGATATCCGTAAAGAGTAGGCGGTGTCTTGCTTGTTGATCTCCGAAAGGCAGGTGGTGAAAGACTTGCGCGGACATTGCTCCTATCGACCGTTGGAGGTAGGCAGTGAGAGTACCGCCACTTCAAGCAGTAGGTAGACATTGGTGGCTCGTAGCTCCCAACACAGTAGGCGGTGAGAGAGGCGGTGAAACCGGACAGTTAGCAGGTCTACAAAGAGTAGGCGGTGTCGTGCCATCTCTATTCTTCAAAAAGGCAGGCGGTGAAAGCCTGGCTGTGATCGAAGTATTTTAGAAAGGTGATGACGAAAGCGGTGACGAAAGCGGTGAGTGCCGTCCGCGATCGCGGCCAAAGGCTACAGACATGGCAGGCGGTGTGTAAGAGGATGTGTGACGCATGGAAGAGGAAGGCGGTCAGTGATCGCGAAAGTTGATGCCTGAAAATCGCACAGTAACATGTGGAAAATTTCCACTGGGTGTGTGGGTTTTGCCTTCCTGAATAGGCTTAGTTGGCACCTAGAATCAGATTATAGTAGTTATTTAATAGTAGGTATATTATAAAATAAGGTACTATTAAAGATTATACTAAAT
>JAPFRW010000252.1:0-126659 GCA_030778065.1 Akanthomyces uredinophilus
CGTTTGGTGCTGATATACCCCTTGAACTCTCTTTTGCGCTGGCCATGTTGTCCTTGCTCGACCTTGTTGCATCTCTCGTGGTGCTGATGGGGGTGGACTTGCCCAATTAGCCGTCACCCATCATGCCATCTGCGTGTCCCGGATCTACCGCTTCTCTGCTAGCCATACCTTCAGTGCGTGGCCCATCGTCTTCTTCTGCCTTGCACGCGGGTGGCCGTGCTCTCTCTTCCTCTTTCCCGCACACACACACATATACACTCGTTCAGCCATTCTTACCTTTATTATCTTCTTTCTAGGTCGTTGTTCCTCTCTTCTCGGTCTCTTATTACACGTACCAAAGACTTAATAATACCCCATTCCCCCAGAGCTGGCTCTCTACCCAGTTGTTCCATTACTCACACCCACACACACACACACCCAAGTTTATTGTTTCGAAAGCAACTGCTCTCTTCATTATATTACCTGCTGGTCCCTCAGTTTCGGCCCCGGCAGTTCCCTTCGTTTTCTTCCATACAACAATTTCCGCGTGTTGTGCTTCACTACAGTCACACGGCATCGAGTTGTACAAACTACCACAGCTTGTCAGAAGGCATCCAGCAATCTCCAAAAAACGAAGCACTCACCTATAAGCAGCTGAAATCGGCTGGTTCTGGAAGCCAAGTATTATCGTGGTTTGTCACGGCATCTCGCGCGCTCGGCGTCTTCTACTCAACTGTTCTCGCACTGAGCCCTCCCGTTATTTCACCCTGGCCACTCTGTCCTGAATCATTCATGTACGCGATATCGTCGTCAATGGAGCGGGCAGCTGAGCATGTGGCGCCAGCGACACCGCCTGGCAGTCTGGATGCCCAACACTCCAGCATTTCCACCTCGGCGGATCTCCAGCCACCTATGAATGCCTGGATGCCACAACCCGACCTGAACCTGCAGGAAACCTCTTCCGGTATTACATCACAAGTCGCATGTTGCTCTGGGGACCAGCACTACCCTACCACAACCGGCTGGGATCACTCCGTCACCCCCAGATCAACTTTGGCTGGCAAGTCTGGCCACCTCTATCCCGGACAATTACCGCAATCACTAGTGAAAGACGGTAGGACAGAATATCCTTGGAGTCATTCGTACTCGGCGTCTAATGCAACTCTAGGGAGCTGGGGTCAAAAGTCTTACGACCAGTTCGAATTTTATCCGTTTGACCCTGACGCCCCAATCGGCCAAGCCTACACCACCGACGAAAGCATTCCCGTGATTGACCTACGATTCTCGCAGCCCCGTCATGAGGCCGAGCATTCCTACTCTGATCCGACAGCAAGCCGTCGCTCCGATCCTGCTACTGGTGTAGCGGCATCCGGCGGCTTCTCTGACCTACCAGCCACTTGCAGCAGCGATGACGTCTCGACCACACTCTCCGAAGCGCCTACTTTTTCGGAATACGGCACTCTGTCCAACAGAACATCTCTCATGTCCTCGACACACCTGTCGCCTGCCGCTTCGCCTCGTCTGACGCCCCAAAGTAGACCGGAACAGGTACGAGCTCAGAGCCGTGGCCGCGCCTCGCCATCTCCTCGCCCCAGTATGCGCTCTGCACCATACAGCACAGACGGTCTTCGCAACGCAACTCGGTGGTCTACTGGTTCTCACAATGTCGCCCAAAACCGTCGTCAATCACCTTTTGGGTACGGGGCCATGCCGGAAACAAGCATGCCTTCGCAACGATACTCCATGCAGGCCCCAGTCTCGTCGGCCGTGGCCCCAGGACTGTCACACAACATGGTTTCTGGTCCAGGTAGCAATATGCCGATGCACCCGTCGTATGCTCCCTCTATTCCCATGAGCGGCTATCGAAACAGTACTATGATGATGCCCCCGCATATGAGCCACCCGCTGCCGACTTCCCACGCCATGCATCACGACACTAGCCACCACAGCCTACCGCAACCCCCGACACTGGCATCCCACGGCCTGCTCAAGTTATTGCAAAACAACATTGAATCGCAGTCCTTTCACGGTCATTATGCAGACCTCTCAGCCCCGCCTGACTTGTATCCGGCGCTCCACGAAGAGCCCGCCCCGCCGCCTCCAGAGGACATGAACCCGTCGGACCCAGACATGGTTCCGTATGAGCAGGAGCTTCGCTTCGATGGCGACATGTACACGCCAAAATGGGTTCGCGGCCACGGAAACAAGCGCGAGGGTTGGTGTGGCATTTGCAAGCCGGGTCGCTGGCTAGTCCTCAAGAACTCGGCTTACTGGTACGACAAATCGTTTACGCACGGCATCAGCGCCGCAACGGGTGCACCATTCCAGGAACCCTTGGACAAGAGACGAATGGACGGCAATCCGGATGTCTGGGAGGGTCTATGCGGAAGCTGCAACAAGTGGATAGCGTTGGTGAGCAGCAAGAAGAAGGGTACAACATGGTTCCGTCATGCATACAAGGCATGTACTCTCACAAATAACCCCGCGGGCATTACTTGGGGTAACCAATTCGCTAACAACTGTTTTGTAGTGTCACTCTCACGCCAAGATCAAGGACACTCCCAAGCGAAGGAGAGACCAGGTGCACAATCAACGCATGCCGGGCCCTCCTCTGTCGGTTGGCCTCGCGGGTATGCACGATCAGCAGCAGCGCCCAGGCACGCCGCCACCAACGCTACCTCACGGCCTCCCAAGTGCCTCGTACGCTTCCATGAGTGGTGGAGGTATCAACACGTCAATACCGCACTACATGCATCCACATCAACAGCAGAGCCACCCACACCACCACCTCCAGTCTCTTGGCCCATTGACACCGCCCCAGTCTCTGAGATCCAGCGTCGGCCGCACGCTGCTATCGAGTCCCACTACAATGTATGGCAACGCGATATAGGGCGCGCAAGCCTGCCTACGTGTTAAGCAGGTGCGCCTTGAATCATGACTGGCCAATATGGATACAACTTGGGGCGTGTGGCGCAGGTTCATGCCACTGGTTTGATTGGTTGCCTCTTTTCCGACCTTCTCTTCTCTTCTCGACAATCATTTGCCGAAGCTTTTTCAACTATGGCAACCTGGTTGCTTTTGTTTCGTTATGCTTTTTTTTATTTGTATGACCACATTTCTTTTGTCACTTATAGACTTGGGTTACGACGGAAATGGGAAACCGGGCTTAGATACTACGCCTCTTATGATGTACATGTATAGGTCAGCAGCGACCTCATCACGAATCAGTTTGTATTAGAACCTTGTCGTTTCTTGCTCTCTGCTATCGGACAACTTTCGTATAGCAAATAAAAGTTCATTCGTAAAGATGGCCAGAACAAGCAAAATTCTAGAAAGGCGTGCCACTTGCGCTAGGGAAGTTTGCCCTCTGCAGAGCGGCGAATTGACAGCCGTGACGTCCGCGATTCGCGGCCACCCCGATCCAGGCTGAATTGTCAGGCGGACCATGATAAGAAGGGAAATAGAAGGAAATCAGAAGAGGGGTCTGTATTTGATTCGCAGAAAGTCTACTGCGCCCCTCAAATTAAGGACCGGGGGGCTGGTTGTATGAGTGGGTTTTTATCAGGCCCCATTGATGCCTAGTCACACAAAGCGAGCAGTACAAGATCAAGGACGCGCTTGCCTTGTTCAGCCCGATAGGTTAAATAATGAGGCCAGAATTTATGCGTATGGTGGGTTGACAGACGGAGATCCTGAAAAAGCAGGGTAGCGTTGGGGTCGGCGCCATGTAAGTCTCTGCACGGCATAGCTACGCTGGCACGTTGGCTAGTGGCGGCAGGCAATAAAGCGATTATTGTGGCTACATGATAAAAGATATATACCCATATAGTGGGACCGTTTACTCCATGGCAATGATATATGGCACAGCTTACTAAATTTTGTACGGAGTATCCGTAGTGTTTACGGGCATAAGGGAAAGTCCAAGAAACACACGAAGCAATCCGGGGCGACGAGATTGGAGAACAAGATCGAAATTGAAAGTGCCAGTGTATGCACAGTAAATCATAGCAGAGCCAAGTAACTGGAGACGATAGAATAACCGGTCTTTAGTCTCCACGCGTCGTCTGTGTCCACATGCAATTGTGCTGAAGCCAGTATATGACGCAGCAGGCTAAATATGCTTCAAGGATATTGACTAGCGAGCCGAGTCGAGATTTTCGCACAATGTCAGTCTACGTAAATGTTTCTCTACTTCATTATCGATTTAGGATCAATTGTTACGATTGCGTGACCGAGGAAGCGAGATGGGACTTTGAAAACTCGCTCAACCCCGGATGGCAGGCAGCTCTTCCGAGGTGGCCGCTTTTTCCTGAATCATGGACAGGTCCTAATTAGGCCGAGGAAGCAGGCACGATAATCCTCGCCGAGAAACTGATTCGGAAATTTCCGAAAGCTGTGCTTCTTGCAGTCTACCGTAACCGACGGTAGATGGAAGAAAGCTGAGGCATCAGCCCTCAACACCTTCGCTGCTCATGGTGCGACGATGGTGAGTCGACCCCATAGCCGCGTTACAGAAGCACCCAGGATGCGTAATTACGCACGCCCAGGAAACTCTCTTTTCTTTTCTCAAGGCAGCCCTGTATGCCCACTTCTTCTTGCACCGCAAGATTGCCATCTCTCTCGTGTCATTTCTTCCCAAGGTACGATATGCCGGATGTTGCCGATCCTTGAACGCTGCGCCGAATCATGTGGATGTTGACAGCGCCGCGGGGGCCACGGCCAGCCTCGCGACTTTGGTTGCTGCACATCTGAGACGCCGCGAAGCCCCCGTTTGGCATTGGCAAAAAAGATCGGCGATAGCGGAGACGGAAGCTGTCGGGATCCCGATTGTCGGTTGCACATCGATGAAAAGACACGATTGAATCCATTTTGACAAGATGCGACTTGACAGACAATGCAAAAGAACGACAGCGGCGTCGTGTGACTACGCGAAACAAGCATATTGACACCCCTCTACCCCCATTTGACTTTCGCCATGTTAAAGGAGCTGGAGCTTGCAAGTCCTGCTCGAAGATGCCATGCTCGGAGTGCACCGAGAAAGCAACAGCCGTGAATTACGCGGCCAAAGAATAATTGCATCAATTAGGACTGTTGCTTGTCTGTGCGAGCCACGAGGTACGGTACGAGGCAGACCCAACAAGGTTAACGTTAAACTTTTGCTCGCTTGCACGCTTCTTACCCTAGCCTCTGCATCTCGGCCGTTCTCCAGCGTCTTGTCATATAATCATGCCGTTTTCCACATCCTGCCGAGATGCTGAAACACGGCTCGCAAATGCGCCTGCTATCAATGCTTTGCAGGGCTGGGCCACCACACCCCCCCGGTCGAGCCACAGGCGCTATGCGAGACAGGCAAACCTTATTTTCAGAAAAGGTCATGATCGCCTCCTTTGTGCTGGCAAGCGCCCTGGTTTTGCTGAGCGGGCTTAAGGATCATTACGACCGGCTCATCGCGAAGCGTTTTGTCATCTCCGTTGGCTAGGGCGCAAGGAAAGACATGCTGAAGCGCCGGTTTCGAATCGGGTGGAAGGGCGTACTGAGAAAGCTTTGCGCTGGCGTCTTTGGCGTGCTGGTACAGGACGACACGCGTAAGTGAAACAATGGCGCTAGGCGAGGGCTGTTTCCGCGTCGTGCGTATTTTTCACCAGAGCGTAGGGTCGTCAATACAGAGATCGGACGATTTCGAATCAAATGTCATGTGAGAGTATTTGCTGTGTCGGTTTGGGCCCGCAGAGGTGCTCAAGAGTCGCACGCCGAGGCGGCGCGGGTGTAGGGTACGGGTTGCAACTACATCCTCCACGGGCCGCTGGACGACGTTCAGGACTACTTCGGCTCCACGAAGTGCTTATACTCAGCGATTCTGATCCTCAAATACAATTCTTGTTCTTGAAAGCAGTGTGCTAAAGCTCTGCCGTAGATGCGGCCATTTTCTATGGATATCGCTATGTAGCGGTAGCAGTGCCATTTATCATTTGCATCCGGCAGCCAAAAGCTCATCTGGTAACACGAATTCTTCTCAAGTCTATGAGGCCGTATGTTAGCCATGTATTCAAACTAACGCCATCAATACTGCTTTTGCCCTTGTTTTCGTAGTTTTCATTCTTTCGTTTCCACCAATATGGCCGTTGCGGAAACTTCTGGTAGGGACCATGAGCCAACTGGCTGTACAGCAGATGCTTCACGAGTGGGATGACGAGCAATCTTACAGTTTTGTGACGGCTGACGGGGGTTCTGAGTTGGTAGAAGTGCAGGCCTTGCTCACTGTACATCTCTTGTTGTTCGTGTCATACGTAATATAGACTTGGTTGACTTTGGTATTGGTAACCATGGCGCCCGCCGTTGCTGCGGTCGCTGGCAGCATCATGTTCCTAAAAGCACTTGTGGCTTCCAGACAAAAGAGGGAGTTATCGAGATATGAAATTTACGTCTCAATAAGAATGCGCATCTGTTCAGCGTCGATTCCTTGTTCAAGCGCCGCAATGAAATGATAGAACCAATTTGGAATACCCGCGAAGCGCAGGGGAATTTTATTCGAAACAACATCATCCCGAATAATTGGCACAGCGCTCTCCAAACGTTGACACTCGGCTCGGATTCTCTTGTCTGTGACTACAAGAGCATCAAGATGTCTCTGGTCTGTTAGCAGAGCAGTATTTGCCGATGCTATTGGCTGTGGGATTGCAGCACTTCTGATCGACCGTACGAGAGCGTGTGACTACAGAGAAAATCGGCCCTTCGTCGCGGGCGTACGAACGATGGAAGGCTCGAAGCTCTGATCCCTTGTATACTCAGGTTGTATACTACAATCACTTGAAAGGCTCTGATTTTGAGATTTACCAAGGAAGTTTGACAGGGGATTGGCAAACGTCACGATTTCCAGATGTCGACAAGCCATTGTAGCTACAATAGCATCCAAGTTTCCCGTGCTACTCTATCGTCTAGTTCCACGCAGCTTCATGGAGCAAATAAGCTCAAATGATTGCCACATTACTTCAGATTTTATATCGATTCCAGACATTTGCGCTGGGTGCGTGCTACTTCATGCTGCGTGAGTCCCGCTTTGCTTATACTGGTAACACCATGCATGCTGATGTTTCAAAATCATATGAGCCATGCTTCGATTCCTGATGAATGCTCAAACTAGGATTCTTGTCTGGTCCTCTGCCAGTTAGTGACAATATATGAGTCTGTTGCAGATGACATCGGACTCCAGGGTAGGAGTTTGGCCGGCCGCCAGGACCAGACCAGGGAGAGATGACAGATCGCGATCGGAGTGGAGAGGTGCAATTTCCACAAACCCCATCTTCAAAACAGGCTTTTGCAGAACCAGCAGGTTTCGAGCAAAACAGTCGCTAGCTTATGGATCAGCATTGGCATGTTCAGCGAAGCAAGGATCACCGTATTTCACAGGCTCCATTGTGAGCAGGAGCGGGCACCCGCGCCTCGTTTAGCAGTAGTTGATAGAGGTCGATTGCAAGCTGCAAATCCGATACGGCGGACCCCTGTCTGGTGCGAAATCCCATCCTGGGCTGACATGGGACTTTTGATCTCGTGAAATTAGAGCGCTGCTACTTCCACACTGGGACAAGCATGTCCGGGGCAGCGGATCCTCGTCGCTTCTACTGGAGCACAGTTGTTCACGACCAGCATCGAGCAAATGCTGGCCTCGGGTAGGCGCCGGGCATTGTCAGCGCCCTTACGTTGCTGAAATTCGTGACTTTTTGAAGTAACATTGTATTGGGGTGGCGGCGACGCTGCACTGTTCGTTCCCGTATGTATGAAACTTACAAGGCGCTTCTGTAAGCCAGCAATCTAGTAGTCAGAATCAGGGTATGTTGAGGAGGTCAACTCTGTTCCTGCAGGCTGGAGGCAGGCCGGTGCAGCCTCGTCTGGGAACAACGTTTAGCCAGCGAGGGGTGAAAATGATACCTTGGCTTATCGGAACGGAATGATGACCGAGACCCATAGTTGTCTGTCGACCTAGGCCCTTTTGTGTTGTTGGGCACTAGCAGTTGCGCAACTCAGAGATTTATATGCTGCTGCAAGCGCGACACTGTAAAAAGTCTGCAGTAGTAAGCGTCAGCTGCTAGACAATGATGAAGATCTATGTTATAGGACAGGCAACGGATATGTGCTCATCGGATTCTGTCATTATCCGCTGAGTATGCCTCTAGTCTCACGTGGTGGCACCCAGCGTCTCGCAATTGAGACTTGACGCATCGCCTCGACGAAAGCGACAAACTTGGTGCGCAAAGAGACACCAGATCGAGTCTTGCGGAGCCTTGAATATTTGCAGGGTTTACTGGAGTCTGTCTTGGCGCGGACATGGAGCTGGGCTAGATTGACTGGTTGATAGCGCGGTCATTGAAGATGAGGAATGCTGGCCGGGGAGAAGTCGGTGCGAAGCGATCAGATATAAAGCCGAACAATACCAGAACAGTTTTCGGGCAATCGGAGCTCCCTCTTCTGTTTGCCCCGCTGTCAATTTGGCCCAAAAGCAGACCGAGCCGAGCAAGCGTGGAGGGTGAGGTGGCTCAAGAGTCAATGGCGAGCGACATGTCCGCTAAGAAATTACATTGTCTTGAATGGGGTTCAGCAGCTGTGATCTACTAATAAAAAGCCGGCGCTTTTGTTAGCTGAGTGATGCCTCGCATGCGTTCACCCAGTACAGTGCTTGCAGAAATATGGTATATATCTTCAAAATGCAAGAAAGGATCATGGTTATCGGTGGTGACGTGCGAGGTGTCTCGTGATTGAAGACTCGCAAAAAAATGCAAATGTTGGCAACTGAAGATTGCAGCAGCAGCTGGGTAGAGTTCCGAAATGGTTCAGCCGGATGATGCGCCATGTCAAAGGGTAGCCTTTGACGGTCGGAGGGCAACGGTTGCGTTGAGTTAGTGATAGAGACGTACGGACAGGGTTATGAGATGAGTGGCGGAGTAGGAGGGTGAGCTGTCGGGGACTCAAGAGTCGAGCGGAAGTAGTAATGGTGGCATGCTGGTAGCTGAGATGAGCCTGGAGAGAGGCGAGGGGGGCGCAAATAAATGAAAAGAAGTAACAGTTAAGCCACAGCTTCTATTTATTCGAGCGGCGACTTTTTTTTTGTCACCCACTTGAGCGATAACTGCTGGTACCTGCATTGAGTGTGGGGAGTTGTCCTGGTTGGTGTGGTGCTGGTTCCCGAACAACTGGCACGTATCCGCGCAGGTGTCAGTTTGACGGATAAGTACGGCACGGACGGCGATATTCCAGGAGCAGGCTAGTTATTGATTTGTCTCTTCATCGCACGGAAGCACCGAGAATGGCAAATTCGTGGCTTTGTGGCGCAATTCGTTTGTCATTGCCCGGCGCAGGTGGTCTCCCTTGACTTGAGAGGGGTCGAGGAACAAAGTCAAAAATGGAGCCACAGCAACCCTCAGGGCCAACAGACGGGATGAGCAAGTTACTGACTACTTAGCGACTGTCGGGCCATTATAGCTAGTTAGTTAGTAGAGGAATGACGGCAGCTCTCGGCAGCCACACAGGGAACAGGCTCGGCGCGGACTGCGGTGCGGTGCGAGGTTGAGCGAAGGAGGGTCGTTGCCTGACGACTCCACAGTGATTTGCTATTAGGTGACGGCGCCGAGTGGAAGCTAGGAGAGGAGATGGCTAGTTGAAGGTAGAATAAGTCTGTCACTTGTACCGAGTAACATTAGTTGGTGTGATGTTTGGTAGCTTGGTAGGACATTGGAGCAAAAGAAAGCAAGGCATCGGACGCATGCAGAGAAAAATGATCGATTGGCGGAGAGGGAAGAAATAAGAAAAGAGCAAAAGCACAAACTGCAGAGGCATGGCAGTGTGAGACTTGGATGACGGGCGAGGCAGGAGTTGCTCCATTTTCCGTGCGGATAGTGAAAAGAGAGTTGTCCAGTGACGAATGGTTGTGGGACGGGATTCTGGACAGGCGGATATCTTGTGCTTGGGTACCTACCAAGGTAACTCGGTACCTACCTAGGTACCTACCTAGGTAGGTAGTGGTGTGCCACGATGGGTGCACCAGCCTGCCTTTCCGTGGCGCTGGCGGCAGGGCTCAATTCAGTTTTATGCAGCATCGAAATATAACACGTCTGCCGATTGACAACAGCTGATAGGACACGCTCTTCCAAGCAGCATAATCACCACCTCCTGCATGCCGCTTGCAGCAGAATTACAGCGCGGCGCTCGTTGACTGGCTCTCCTGTCGCCCAGCTGAAGCAATCCTTTTCGCGTCGTCTCCCTGTGTGGGCAGTGGGCACAACATCTGCGTAGCGCCCCTCGCCAGCCATACAATCAGCGGTGCTAGCCAGGCCCGGCTGCCGCTAATCAGGATCCCCCAGCCCGAGCGAGCGTCGTCCAGCCAGTAGGATGCTGAAATGGCAGTATTCACGAGCTGCCACCCGCAGCTAGTGCTCTGTTAGCTTTGTTCTTTCGGCAGCTTGTGGCTCGCATGGCTAGTTGCATATCCATGACCCAGGCGAATGGTTGCCTTTTGAGGGGCTAGGTAACCAATTTGTGATGGTGAGCGCCGTGATACCCTTGTACCCAAAATAACAATTCACAGTGGTGACATGCGTCTTGTTAGTGCTCGTGGTGTTCTCTCCCTTCCCGTCACCCCTCCGTCGCCGCGATATGTACCTCGAATCTGCCTAGCTGTCCGCCCTTGGCACGGGTATCCTCTTCCCCTCAGCCCGACGCTCGTACTGCAGCAGCTATCTCGGGTAGGCGAACTACCTACCTAGATACCCTAATAAAGTTGGTTGCCCATAAAACGGATACTGCCTACTTTATTACCTACCTAGGCACCTGCAGAGGCATCATGCCAGTGCTCAGTAGCCAAGGTACCTACCTACCTACCTAGGCAACCCTCAACAACCACTTCCTGTCGCCTCGACTTTTGCTTCCTCCATCTCGTCTGCTCTGCCATTCTCGTGCATATTCTCGTCGACCCTTCTGTATTGCGTAATATCTTGCTTTCATCGCACGTTTCCCTGTCCAATCCTTCACTGCAACACCGGATTTAGGTTTGCCCACCCTGACCGTCCCGTCGTCCCCTTGTCGCTTGCTCCCTGGCCCGATTCCTGCGCCAGGCCCTCCTTTTGCCCTGCCTCGCACTTTTTGGTAAGCTAAGGTTGACCTCTTGTTCCATCTGCCCTCGTTTCTCTTCGAGCTAGCCATCGCATGTGCTTGCCGTTGCTCCTCGACCCCGTCCTCCCTTGGTTGCCACCCGCTTTTGCAGCCCGCTTACTCTAACTCACCACCCTTGGCAGCGTTTGCTTGTTCTTCTAGATCGCTCGACCTCGCGGTCCTGATAACAGTCCTCCAAGACCCCGTTCGCTTAATTCTCCATTCCAAAACAACAATCATTCGATTATTCGCTTTTCTATCCTCATAATCGCCTCACGTCGACGTCTTGTGCCCATATCGATCGACTTTGACCTTGGAGCATAGTCGTTGCTGTGACACACCACCTATCCCCACATACTCTCTCCAGCTACATACCCGCCCGAAAAAAAAGAAACCTCGAAGCAAAGAAACATTCCCGCCTCGAGACAGATATCGGCCTGTCTCTACATCCTCTAACCCCTCACTGTCCTTCTTTGACGCCGTCTGGTTAAATTTGGCATGTCATCTATCACTGCTCGAGCGAGCGTTACATTGGAGCTGCTATGAGCGACGTCCGCCGTGATTCAACGTTAGTACCCTCGAACCTCAACGTCCCTTCAATCGCCATTCCCGCCTTCCTTCCATTGGCTAATCAATTTCATGCCTCTAGCAGCTTTGAAGATTCAAACGCTCAGCCGCCTACTCCTCAACAGACCCCTACTACTACCTCGTTTGCCAGTCCCGTTTTCGAGACACCTCGGCAGCCGCACGGTTCCTTCACCGACTTGGGTGGCTCGACACCTCGCTTCGCCGAGGAATATTCCGTCTTCAACAGCACGCCTGGCAACCTCAGAGGATCACACGCACAATTTCCTGAATTTGTCCCACCTACGCCCGCCAGCTCCCATAAACGACTACTGTCCGCTGAAGGCTTTGCCCTCGAAATTGCAACCCATGCCAACCACTTTTCGCCCAACCCGAACTTGCCACCCGTCGACCCTTCGCGACGACTCGCTTCCTCCCCGAGCTTGAATAACACTAGAACCTTCGCACGAGAAACTACTCCCGCCTCAAGCCCTTCCTTGAAGACGGCCAGGTCTGCCAAAAAGCTTCGCAGAGGCACCATTATCAAGGATCCAGAACCCCTGATTTCTCCACCGCCCACCGCCCACAAGGGAGAGCAGAGGCTCGCCCCGAAGCTCAATATGCAGTATGAACAGTCATTTCACCAACCAGACTTCACGGAAGGATCTCAGCCACATGATGTAACCGCACTCATGGCCAACTCGGGCGACCTATTCTCCTATCCTCTGTCCGCGCCCGCCGGTGCTTCCACCAACTTCTGGGATCCCCAAGCCTCCATGGGCATGGACATTGATTTCGGTGCGGCAACCCAAGGCATGTTTCCCACGTCTAGTGCTGGTCACCGACAAACTGGCTCATTCGACTGGAACAACGATATTCAGCTTTTCCAGGAACCCAACATGGTGCCGCCATCATCAAATCAGGAGAACGTCCAACCGCAGCAGGACGGAAGTATGGCAATGAGCCAGTTTCAACAGCTTGGTGATCCATTCACCGTGATGAATCCGGGCGAAATGGTCGACCCTAGCCTGATGATGGGCCAAACTGGAGCCATGACGGGGCTTGGTATGGAGCAGTCCATGCCCGCTCCCGTCGTCTCAAAGGGCAAGTCCATTGCGAGGCCCGATATACGCCGTACAGGGAGTAAAAAGCCTTCACGGGCAAATAAGGGGCCGGACCGCACTTTGGCCAGCTCACCGTTCAAATATCCCCGAGCTGGACTAGATCAGGTCGCAGGAGAACCTAGTGGACGGGCATCGCTGGCTAGAAGCAACACCTTACCCACGCTGGCTCCTGCAGCTCGATCCATGGCCCAGGTTGCCGGCGGCTCTAACGACACAAGTCGCCCAATGGCCCGGCCAAGCGGAAGAATATCACCTGTCAAAAGTCAACGCAGACTTTCGTCTCTAGCCGCTATACGGGAATCATCACCCGCCAGACAGCGTGCTTCTGTGCGATTTTGCATAGATTCTCGAGGCTACGCCAGCGCAACAACCACCATAATGGGAGAGAATGGCGTGAGCCAAAGCTTGCCAAGAAGTCAAAGCAGTAGAGACCTGTCGTCTTGCTCGACCTGGGACGCCTCTTCCGAAAATGAAAGCGAGGACGAAGACCCCATCGTCATCCCTTCACGGACCAACTCCTTCAGCGCCTCTTTTGCGCTCCCTGACCCTCGCAAACCTGTCGGATCCATATTTCATCGCCCTAGACGCAGCACAAGTGATAGAAGCAACAGTTCTGCCGGCGGGGAACATGCTCAACGAAACGGTGACGAGAGCGAAACCGAAACGGTCCATAATGAGCGGCGCGGTCGCGGTGGAGACGCCGCGAGCGAGCTTGCTAAGCTTGTCGAGAGCCGCCAGAAGCGCCTGAGCCAGCCCAACATGCCGGGACGACTGCTCACCAATTTTGGCAATTCTCGGAGTGATACCGTTTCGCCCTCCAGCCTCGCTGAATCTGGCTACGGGACAGATAGTCAGGGTGTCCGCTGCGTTTGCAAACGAAGCGGCGCCAGCAAAAATGCTTTTATGGTACAATGGTAAGACCACCCGGCTCAGTTCTCTTGAGGCTCTATGCTAACATGCGCAAGCGAATCGTGCGAAATGTGGCTTCATGGCAAGTGCGTGGGCATTTCAAAGCGCACCATGACTAATGTCTATATTTGCGCATTCTGTGCCAACACGGCGACGCTGGCAGGCAACCGTGCTCGTGAGGAACTCCACGTCAATGCACTTGGCATAGCATCCCCAGTGGGAAACAATGCGTTTCGATCCTTTCGATAAAAAGTGATCTTGGTGTTTTACGTCGGCTTGTGTACAAAGGCACAACCGGCAGCTGAGCTGGATGCACCGCCGTAGACGCTAATATCCTATACATATATATACATGAACCAAGAACTAGAATATAGCATATGCCAATTTCAACGATTTTATTTCCATGCTCGAATTGTAGTAGATTATGACATCGCGACGTCTTGCCCCGCGACATGCAATTTGTACAGGTTCATACCAATAGGGACCGCCGTAGGTCGTCTGAAGCCGTCGCCGCTAGAGTTCTTCTCGGCGGGGGGAGCAAAAGCATGTGGTCAAGCGGCTGGTCAAGAATGCGCAAGAGTAAAACATGGACTAGGAGATGATCCGAATATTGGATTGCAGAGCGGTTCAAAAGTAGCTTCAAGTTTGACAGAGATTCGCAGGCCACAATGGGAAGCGGCAAGGAAGATGTCATGTGTAGGCGAGAACAAAGGAAAAGAAGAAAAATCTGTTTCATTAATACCAAACGTCATATATGATCACTTTATCCACACCCAGAGCCAGTGGCCCAACGATTCCAAATTTGCCCACGTCAATCCCCAGTCCGGCAGAACGAGCCGACCGCGGCGCTTCTCGCTCGCAGCCTGCACCGTGTTGCTCAAGTCGTTGGAGCGCTCCGGTCCCCAGCGAGAAAGACGGAAGCCATGCTTGCGAAATTTCCAACCAACGACGAGTAGAATGTATACGGGAATCTGGTACTCTGTGAGCATGGACCAAAGAGCCTGGTGAAGGGGGGAATAGTATACATACGCCGACATATGCAGAGACGAATTTGCGCACGTTGAATGGTTGCTCGAGAAACGCGGGCACGCCGTTGAATAACAGGAGGATGCAGCTTCCGGCAAGTCCGTAGAAAGCCTTGAGCCACTGGCCGTGCGACTTGTACGGGTACAGCGGGCTGTCGCGATCGTAACTAGCTGCTTGCGCCGCGGATGTGTCTTCACTCATCTTGGCGACTTCTAGTCTGCACTTTCTGTTAGTATGAGTGGCAATGGTGATGAGTTGCTGATGGGTAGACGTGCGTGTTGTAGAAGCGCATATACGTCGCGCAGATTGTCGCGTACACGATGAGACAGGACACAGTGCAATTGTTGGACAGTTCATCAAGACGCTACGGAGTTTAGCAAGGAAGCACCGAAAGGGTTTCTCTCAGATACGTACTGAACCAGGAGAACCGGATCTACCCATGTAGGCAATGAGCATCAGCATGGCCGTTGCAATCACAGCGCGCACCGGCACGCCCGAGCGGCACGCACGCAGTCGTCTTGTCAAGAACTCGGGACCCGTCTGCCCGCGGAGCGCCAGAGTGTGCAGCACGCGTGACGCCACGTAGAGGGAGTTGATGGCGCACGTAAACGCCGAGAGGACAAACATGGCGTTGAGGAACTGGGCGAAAGCAGGTAGGCCTGCCTCGACGGCGGCAATGACAAAGATGGAGCGGGAGCCGACGGACGTGCCGGCACCGTTGATAAAGGCATGGTCGGATGGGACAACGAAGGAAGCGGTGGTGACGGCGAGAGCGTAGAGGGTGAGAATGCGAATGTTGATCTTGCGAGCGGCCATCTTCATGCTCTCAGAGTCGGCGAGGGCACGGCTCTCGGCGGCAGTGGCGGCGACAATGTCCATGCCAATGTAAGAAAACATGACATTGATGAAAGTAGTCCTGGAGAGTGAGCAGCGTTCTTTGGGCGGTACAAGGGTGCTTACCAGACGCCCAGAAGTGAGCCGACGGGGCCACTGATCTTTCGCTGTACGTTGCCATTGTCATCTGTTACGTAGTAGACGCTGTTGAAAAAGCCATACGGCTCGTCCCAGTCTATTGATTTTAGTCTCAAGCTAAAGACGCCTGTGAAGAATTATACAAACTCACATCTAGTTCCCAAAGACTTTGTATAGTAAGCTCCTTGTCGGGCTTCGGATAGTTAGTGGCGGGTTCAAGTCGCAGGAAAACGACTTACGCTTCATCACGTCAAACACCAGCATAGTGACAATCAGGAGCACAATTAGCGATAACTTGATACACCCAAAAACATACTCCAGCTCTCCGTATATCTATTCGTCCGTCAGTCAAGTCTCAGTCTATGCTTCACAACATGGGTTCCATCGCTTACGATGACGGGTAGTAAGTTGATGATGACTATGACAACGAGACAGATGCTGATCCAGACGGCGCTGTCGACATTCTCGCCTGTATGCCAGTGGATGACCGTTTTGCCGCCAATATCTGTGTCGTCATAGCTGAATCGCACAGCATTTGCAAAGGCCACAACTTGGCTGGCCGCGAGCACAGCGTATGCAAACCTGGCAGGTCAGTCGGGGGACGTACTCTTGCTGAGTTGTAACGTACCAGTACACCCAGCCAACTGCGAAACCAACTCCGCGGTCCAGAAATCGGCGCGGAAACTCCATCATGGGTGCATTGACAGGCATCAGGGCCGTCATTTCGCCGAGGCAAGAGATGATGGACGCAATGACTGTGCCGACAATGAGATAGCTCATGATGGCACCACCCGGGCCTGCGCTAGCTATGGATATGCCACTCCCTAGGAAAAGACCTACAGGATCAGATTAGTTGATGTATTCACAGGCACAAAATTTTGGAGTTTACCATTGCCAATGGAGCTGACCATTCAATTAGCATTTGAAAGGCACGTTTCGAGTCAAGACCTACCCTGAGAATGCAATCATCTGGAGGCGATTAGCAAACGGGCACAAGCTATGGCAAGATCAAATGCTCATACATTAATGTTTCTCTCGCTCAAAACTCGCCTGCAGGATCGCAAGAGGTTAGCGTCATTGCGCCACGCAGCACATCGGCCGTACTTCAAAGTTGGGGTCCGTACCAGAGGCTATCGCCGGAGCGCTTCATCTTTTCGCGCGGTGGCGCTGTGTCTTCGAACTCGACATCTTGACCAGACTCGATGATGTGAATATCGTGACCGCCGTAATGCATGGTGTGGGCTCTGCGCGAATTGTCCTACGGGGCAATACAGTCTCAGCCAGGCGCCGAACTCACAGGGTACCGCTGCCGTTAAAGGCAAATCAGTGCCCCTTTCACCAAGAGAGGAGGAACCGGTGCGGTTTGTGGAATTTCAAGACTATACGTATAGGAAAACCTGTACGTCACAGACGAATTCTAGAAGCTGGCAAGATTAAGGGCGCACTTGAATGTGCCAGCATGGTCCTCGGATCGGCGAGCTGAGACGGTGAGGCACACAGCTTGGAGCAGGTAAGGCGTCCCGATGGAGCAGTGCAATGGTTCGCGGCGAGGTGGTCGGCATGTGAATGAGATTGCTACTGGATTCGAGTTGGGGCCAAACAGTTAGTAAGAAACGACCTCAACCAGTCAAGAAGCTGGAGACTTCATACCTGAGCGAGCCGGGATCCTTCCGCTGAAAAGTGCCAATATTAAGGGCATTTTTGTTTGCGTGCGGCTGACAATAAGGCCTTGCATAGTGGCTGAGAAGACTGGGCGAGACACAAAGACAAGCATATCGGTGCTAGCTTAATTAATCTATCAGCCAGCCATTCAGAGGCAGCGATAGACACGCCGGTAGAGTGTCACAGTGTGGTTGCAGTGGTCGTACAGCATGTAGTCCTAACCGACCCAGCCAGCTTCCTTATTCAACATGGCTGCAGCACAACGCCAGCACCACCACGGCTCGTGGGGACAAATCCGCCAATGACAGGGCCTGGACACCGCCTCGTCCGAAGCTACCTGGGCCATACGGTGGCACGATGCCATATTGAACACATTGCTCCGGGGTTGTAGTGTGCCAAGATTGGCTCGCAGTGGGCACCGGCCGGTTAAGTTGAGGGACTGGTGCGAGCCTGGCGTGCCCGGCCGTGTGTCGCACGCCTGTCTGTCTTGCTCGGTGAAGCTGGACCCCTCATAGACGACGCCGCACGACCACCGAGGAAGTTGCCCGCGTGTGCAACGTGGGAAGAGGGGTCAGGGTTATCTCGGCCACCTCAGAGCGGATAGATTCTTCTTGCGTTGCCGATGAGGTTGGGTGCTGCCTCCTGTCGTCACCATCGCAAGTTTTGTTTGCAAAGCTGAGGCTGACAGCAGAACCTGGTGCTTGTTCTAAGGCTCACTAGCAGGCGTGCCGTCCACTGAGCTGAGCTTGAAAGTCCACTGAGCCCACTGAGTCTAAAGGCAACCCGCTAAAAGCCCGCCCCCAGACGCCCCAGCACACAGGTCGCTGCAGGCACCGCCCCAGCGCTCGCCCGATAGCCGTTAACATCAGCCTGCGCCACCCTAGGTAAAATCGTCCCTGAGGGTCGTCTGCGCGAGAACGAGCATCTTTTGTCGAGGTGGAAATCTGGACAAGAGGTTTCTTCCATGGTCGAGTTGGAAAATCACGAGTTGTGGTTGTTTTGCAGCGATGTCTTCCTCTTCGCCGTCGCCTTGCTTCACCAGGCGGGCCACCATCTGGAAGCAGCTTGCGCTGCGCAGTGATGTAGATGACATCATCCTCGAACTGCTTGGACGATTCTCCCTTGAAAAGCTCTACCTGGCAGGAGGGGAAAAGACACAGTACCAAAATGTCATCATCACCCTGCTTGTCCAGCTTGATGCCATCTTCTACATCCAACGTCTCACGATCCCGTCCCGACAACTACAACATGGCCCCTTCCTCGGGTTCCTGGTTAGCTGGGAGGTTGCTGCACGCACCGTGGAATTGGTTCTCCAGACCATTGTCGAGGGCCGAGACAGCCTATGGGAAGCCAATGCGCTGCGAGACGAGTACCTCGCCGACTTTTTGCTCAGTGCTCTTCGCGTCCTACAGCTCCATCCGCGCTCACCTCCGCTACAGCGACCCAAAGACCGCCGCGCCAGGTTTGCGAGGATTCATCGATTACTGGAACAGATATTTGACGCCTATCCTGGCCCAAAGTCGTTCCTACTGGCAATGTGCAAGGAAGTAACTGGCCGCCTGCATGGGGATGCTCATTCGTTGTGCCTACCACCACGAATGCAGCACGGCGCCCCGAATCTGACGGAAAAGTTGGTGCGTATGACTTCTGGACTCGACAATAGATGTTGCGGCTAACGAGTTTAGTATCCATTAGCTGAATGTCTGCTACCACCGCATATACTAGAGTTGGTTTCCGCCGACACAACGTCGCTCAGCTGGGTATCGCATTTTCTCGCACTACGGGATATCTCCCAATATACAATCGGCGCCTCATTGCAATATGCATCCGACTCCGGCAAAGGCGACATGCCGTTGCGGCAATGCACACTCGCCTCTCGAGATGCTGTCTTCTCAGCCCTCCAGAATCTACAAGTCCCCAACCAATTCTCAAAGGTCGACGTTGTCGCATCATTCAATACCTACTTCCGCTTGGCCCTATCAGATTTGCCGGACTTGGCAACTTTAAGCGTCGAAGAGCCTGCCAGAAGCGAATGTATGGCTGACGCCCTGGAAGAGCTCTCGGAGAGGCTGGTTCAACGGCAGGCAATCCATCGCGCAAGCGACAGAGAGATTGCTTTCAATATCTCGAGGGTCATACACAGTACACAGATACATGATGACCCCCATGGAGACCAGTTAGAGTCTCACAGTCCCTCGCAATACGTACTCAACTGTCCGAACATCCATACAGTGGGCGGTTCACAACTAAGGGCCATCGGAATCGATACTACTGTAGGTACAAGATAAAGAAATACCAGTCCAAGTACTGACAGTCCACAGCTGGAATCGACTCCATTGCACGAAGTTCAGCTACCCGACTCATCGAAATGTTTAACATGCAATAGAGAAGTTACTGTTGCTCGCGAACTACCGCTGGCAAGAAAGGTCTGGGAGTTGCTGAGCCCGCTCCAGGTCAATCCCGATTCCGTCAACGCCGAGCGTCACATGTCGAACAGTTTTCAGTTTGGCTCCCCGGATACCGAACCCCATGATCTATTTGGCTACAGCACCTTTACCACCGGTCTCGGGGCAGACGTTCCAATAACACTGGACTCTGACGTGATGCCCATGCAAAACAAACCTGTGACCAGAGGCACAGCGCCCTCTGCCATGGACCAGTCGAGCAACAACTCTCTGGGGCCATCGTACTCAATATCTAGAAAGGAAAATTCCCTTCTGGCCCATATCAGGCCATGGATTGCAGCAAACCCCCCCATAAGACGAGAAATTTCGCCTGAGATTGGCCCGGACAGCAGCCACTCGCAGCAAGACAATAGTTCAGTGGCGGAATTATCGCGCTTCTCCATCGATACCGTTTCATCTGCAAGACCTAGTATCTCAGAGCAACCATCCATCAACTCCCCCGCCTCCCCTAGACCGCCACTGGACCATGAAAAGGTGCGCCAGCGGTGGAAAGTTCCCATCCCATTCGCATCAGCCAAGCGACCACTCCCCACAGTCTCTGGCGAATCTAGTTCTATTTCATCCGAGCGAATCGATGAGCAGCCTATGGAGGAAATTCCACTCCAGGGACTACTCAGCCTAGGATCAAAAGTTTCCGGCAAAACAAAAACTAGCGTACATGTCGCTCTCTCACAAAGCTCGTCTTATGCGTTGCTTTGGAGTCAGTGTATGATCAATGTCTGGGACCTCGGCACAACACCTTCTAGCCAAGTTCGAGCGATTCCGACAGAGAGCACTTGTATCTTGGCAACTGTCGGAAGACGCCATGTGGCATACGTACTGGGTAGCCGTGGTCAAAAACTGACGGTAAGATGCGTTATCGCTGCACGATATTGAGGTTGCTGACATATGGTAGCTTCGCATAATGGACCTCACTCAAATCGAGCCAAAAGTGACAGAATACCGAGTGCCGTCAACTTCGTGGTGTAAAAGTATTGCAATTGACCGACAGGAGAATTATGTCGCTGTCGGGTTCGAAAACTGCCTTGTGCGATTCTTCAAGACGACGAACTCAGAAGAACCCAGAGAGGATTATTTGCATTCGGCGCTTCATTGTGCCTGTAAAAACTGCCCTTCGGTTGATTCCCTTTCTTTTTCGCAGGACGGCCTCAGCCTCCTCGCAAGCACACGCAGTGCTAAGGGCGTGATACAAATTTACTTATGGCGCTTTCCATTTGAGAACTTTGAAGAGCTTACCAACTGCCGTTACCCTATTCCTATGCACGAATCGGAGGATAACGGAATATCTTCGACGGTGATGCGATCGCAGCAAGGTGCCGAGGGCGGGCTTCTATGTGTCACGACATGGACTCAGTCCGGGACGCCAGTATTGATCCAACAAAATGATGGGTATAGAACGGAGATCAAGCCATTGTCAAATACAACGCATGGGAAGCTGGGTACTCGGATCAAATGTGCAGCATTCTCTGCATCTGGTAGGGAGCTGGCAATGGTGAATGACAAAGGCCATCTTTATCTCGTGTTCAATCTCAACTCAAGGCCTATCGATATTCGCCGAAAGGCAACTTCAAAAGAGCTCACTTCAAAAAGCTGTGCACTCGCAATGTCTTTTATGACGCTGGATTCAGTCGAAACGGCTGTGATGCTTTGGGTTGATACATCGCGCGGCAAAGCATTCATGAGGAGGACTCTGGTAGGAACGAGAGTAAGTAAATGAGGAGTTCCTACTGATCGAACTGTTATGCTGATATGCGTGCAATCAGTCAAGCAACAGTATGCTGGAAACAAACGGACCTGTATATGTCTCGTCAACATTGTCTCAGCGAGGCACAAACAAGGCGAGCCCTAGATCGGAGCTACTCGATGCCCAGATGCCCCTCGCTGCATTGGAATCACGTTCTCCTAGGGGAAGGTCGAAAGGCACGCCAAGAAAACAGCTCAAGCTTTTGGGGTGATAGAGTTGCGAAACGCACTGGTTTTGGAAAAGTCCAACACTTGAGCGCGCGAATCCACAACATTAGTTGTTCAAATAGTCGTTACAAAGCTTCGCACAAGATTCACATGCATGTTTGACGGCTAATCATCACAACTTCTTCATGATGATCCGCTTATGGAGTCGAGTGAGTGCTTTTTTGTGGTCAATGTTAGTCTGCACTGCTCGAAGACCAAAGAAAAACCCCATACAAAGAGGGCTTTTTTTGGCGGCATTATCGCTTTCTTGTGTGATTACCAAGCCTTCAAACTTCTTCTGCAATCATGTCATTTCTTTATTACTACTCGCAATGTTACCTCCAGCACCAATTGGAGCAAATGTGGATAGGGGAGATCCAGGGTCATTTCTTGGCCAACGGGTATAACCGCCGTTTCAGGAACTTGGTGCTCCGGAAGCCTCAGCTGAGGATATAATTAGGAACTTTGTACGATAAATCTCCGACAATAAGCGTGCTTCGGCACCGAAAAGACAAGAAACGTGCTTCGGAAGTGCTACCCGAGTATGGCGTCGCCATTCGCCTCAGCGATGGCAACATCGCCCAGACCCGGTTATCGGCCCCCACGCTGTATTTCCGTCGCTTGTGTCGCCGCAACGAACGAACTCGCAAGGCTACGGTGTTTTGACTCTGGCCGCGCTCATTGGCTCAGCTAGTGCACTTTTGTCAAAGTGGTCGCGATTGGGAAGGCGACCACCGTGGCAAGGTTACATGGCGCGCTCATGAGAGCAGCACTGCTTTGCGCGTGCCAGCGGGGCTGATGGGATGGGGTCAAATGGCGCGACGGGTATTTAAATGGAAGCATGACCGCCAGTTTGGAGGTCTCCTCGTGCGTTTAGGCAGACGGCTGCGTTCTCGATATAGCCTTCCGAACCGTCGAGTTGCTTTTATCAGCATTCGCAGCCATGGGTATCGAAAAGGTACCCGTCGATGTATCGACCGAACCTGAGCCAACGGATAAGCTGCAGACGAGTCTGGACGAAAAAGCGAACGAGAGTGCAGAGATGGCCATGAAAGACGACGCAGCATCTACCGACACGGCTGAACGGGTCAAAGGACATCCTATCATTCGGAACGGCAAGCACGACCAGCCCAGCTATCAATGTACAACAGCGACTAACACGAGTTCGCAGGCGAGGACGTGTCTAAATACCTAGTCTCCGATCGCGATGACGGCGACGCTGCGTTGACGTTTCGTTCCATCTTTTTGGGAACCATATTTACTGCTCTCTCCAGCGTCATCACAATGCTTTACGTCTTTAAGCCGACGCAGATGCAAGTCTCTGCTGTCTTCCTACAGCGTATGATGTCCCCGCCCCCCGCAAACTCCCTCGACTGCTTACTGACCTTCCCTGTCTAGTACTTGTCTTCCTTTTCGGCGAGGCCTGGGCATACGGCACACCAAGCCCCGACCGCTTCGGCAACAAAGCCATCCGGAGCACCCTGCGCTTCCTCAACTCGGGCCAGGCATTCACCATCAAGGAGCACGTTGTCGCATCCCTCATTGCATCATCTGGTAACAATGGCCTGTCTGGCGTCGAAATCTACGCCGTCGAGCGACTGTTTTACAACAAGGCCGTTTCCGCCAGCACCGCCATCCTGGCGACGTTTTCCATTTCTCTCTGCGGCTTTGTTCTTGCCGGCGTGCTGCGTCCGCTGATTGTCTACCCGGCCGAGATGGTATACTGGTCGACGCTGCCGCAGGTCGTGCTCTTCCAGAACCTGCACTTTGACCGCGCCGCCAACAAGGCGCGCCTCGAGAAGTTTTGCTGGGCGCTTGGCATTGCCGCGGTATGGGAGATCTTTCCCGCCTACATGGTGACTTGGTTTGGAGGTATTTCCATCTTTTGCTTGGCGTCCCTTGGCGCGCCGACATCTACGCGCACGACGTTTGGCCGCATCTTTGGCGGTGCGTCGTCCAACGAAGGGCTTGGCCTGCTCAACTTCAGCCTCGATTGGCAGTACATTCAAAGCACCTATTTGTCGCTGCCGCTGAAGCAACAGCTCAACAGCTGGATTGGCTATGCCATCTGGTACGTGATTGTACCGTTGCTATTTTACAAGAATGTGTGGGAAGCGCAAAAATTTCCCTTCATGTCCACGTCGCTATTTTCGAGCAACGGTACACGGTTCAAGATCACGTCGATTCTCAATGATCATGGTACCATCGACTACGACAAACTTGAGACTGTAGGCGTACCGCGGCTTACATCTACGACCGCATGGGGATACCTGACATCTAGTCTCGCCATGGGAGCACTCATCACGCACGTCATCATCTTTTACGGGAAAGGAATGATCCAGGCTTGGAAGCAAGCCAATGCTCGCACGCAGCCCGATATTCACTACCAAAAGATGCTCAAGTACAAGGAGGTACCCATGTGGTGGTACCTCGTGCTCTTTGCTCTTACCTTCATTGCCGGACTCGTTGTCAACATCAAAGGTGATACCACTCTCCCTGTCTGGGGCTACATCATCTCCCTGCTGCTGGGTGCTGTGATCGCGCCGTTTTCCTGCATCCTCTACGGCCTGTACGGCACCGGCATCGGGACCAATCAAATATCCAAAATGGTTGCCGGCGCCGTGCACCCGGGCCGACCCCTCGCGAATCTCTACTTTGCCAGCTGGTCGCATCAAGTCATTCTTCTCGCTGTCAACCTCTCCAACTGGCTCAAGGTCGGGCAGTACACCAAGGTGCCGCACCGCGTCATGTTTTTTACGCAAATCTACGGCACGCTGCTCGGTGCCGGCCTCAACTACGCCGTCATGACCTCCATCGTTACGTCTCAACGAGAGGTTCTCCTTGATCCCATCGGCACCAACGTCTGGAGCGGCTCCACGATGCAGAGTCTCAATGCGCAGGCCATCACCTGGGCGCTGGCAACGGAAATGTACGGCCGCCATGGACGCTACTTTATTGTCCCTCTGGGTCTCCTCATTGGTGCCGTGTTCCCTGTACTGCACTGGGCGCTGTGCAGGGCGTTCCCGCGGATTCGCAAGTGGCCGATCAACACTACTTTTATTCTGCAGTACATGGGCACCACATACTTTGGCAACACTTCATGGCTGTGGTCCTCGTTTGCGGTCGGGGCCTTTTCACAGCTGTGGCTTCGCCGTCGCTATCCACGTATTTACAACGAGTACAACTATTTGATTGGCGCGGCGCTGGACGGTGGCTCGCAAATTGTCATTTTCATCCTGTCTTTTGCAGTGTTTGGTGCAAGTGGCCAGTCTCACCCATTCCCGACATGGTGGGGGAACCCAGCTGGCAATCCAGACCATTGCATATAATCTTTTCTTGGATAATTCAGACAAATTATTGATGATTTTAGCCCATAAAATCAACGAGACGCTAACTTAGCAATTCAACCAGTCCATGTGTTTGAAGAGCTAGATTTCCTCCAATAACGGAGAAAGCAAGGATTCGATTCTAATCTTAAAATCGGCACTAAGTCACGACTACACCCAATTGCTCTTGATGAATGTGATAATATCGTCGACACCCTGCGGCTCATTAATCCAGTGCCCTCCATCCTCATACTCATGCCATTCAACATTCTCGAATTTGAGCCGTGAAAGAGCATTCTTCATGCGCTGACCATTTTTGAGAGGGACGACAGCATCGTCCTGCGCGTGCCCAAGAAAAACCGGTGTTGCTTTGAGCTGACTGGGAAATGGTGTTCTCATGGAGTGTTCGGAACAATGCAGTTCTTGCAGTGAAGAGAAAAGAGGCGTCTCCGAAGTGCACTCGCTCATTTTCGCTTCGACTTTGGATGAGAAAGGCAGCCAGCTGCACAAGCCGATGAGACCGGCAAAGCCTCCCTGGCCTTCGGCAAGAAGGAGCGACAGTGCAGTGGCAAATCCTTGGCTGATCCCACACAAGAAAATCCGATTCTTCGGCACAAGCTTTATTTCCGCCTCGATGATGGCGAGCACGGCATGGATGCTTTGGTGCAAGCCGCTGCGTTGAAGCTCGCTTTGGACCTCGGGGTCTTCAACAGCCCACATATCAAACCATTGAGACATGGCATTGTTGAACCGCTGCGAGTGCAGGAGCGGCGCCGTCGGAAACACCCAGCGAACTGTGGGAAGCAGTCCAAGCAAGGTTCGGTCTTGCTCGGGGGCGGCCGGGTCTGCGCTGGCTTCGCTCTCGAAAAGTTCGTCGGCAAACTCGCGAGCGTCGCTGTCGCGGCCGTGCAGGAAAATGATGGTGTGTGTATGCGATTGGCTCGGCGCAGGACCGCAGATGTGTGCGTTGGACCCCATCTGAGCGAGTTGGGGGCTCTGAAAATGAGGATTGAGAGTGATGCACTGGAATGACCTGTAAAAACGAAAGAGAGAAGTGCAGAGCTTGCTGGTGAGCAGTCAGCCTTTGTTTATATAATGCTTCGTGGCTCGCTTTTTCACCTTTACGGTGGCGTTGGAAGGTTTCACGGGCCGGTCTGTGGCTGTCACCAGCGCACTCACTTCACCGTCACCACCACTAGTTGTACAAGGCGAGTGCTAGAATTAGCGCTTGTAGCCATAAGTGTCAATAAAAGTACATCCTTCGCATCCCGTCTAAGCTCATTTTGCAGCAAACAATGTGAATGACACAGAACGAGAGTTTTCAACAGGAGGCATTTTTCCTTATTAGTCTGAATTTTCTTATTTTCAACTTTCTACCAGTCTCGCTCTTCGTCCTGCCATTTTCCCTTATTCTCCCATCGCCACTGCTTTCCTACTAATCGATCTCTTTTCCACATCCGCATGACTGAAAGGGCCTCGTTGTGGCACGAAAGAGCCAGTGGCGTTCATAGACTGCGGCTGCGAGCGACGCCGCAAAACTTAAAAGCTCAGATATTTGATACTACTGCTGGTTCCAAAAATGGTTTCTACAAATACCTGAAATGCCTCCTGGATTTTGTAGGAACTAGTTGCTGAAAGCTTGAACCACGCAGCACAGCAAAGTCTGCACATGCCGCGGAAATTAAAGCTTGATTCCGTGCCAGACCTTCTAATCTTCAGTATTAGATCGAAAATAAATCACGTAACAATGGAGAATAGTGAGGATGGTGGCACCGGCGGTTGACTCGGTGCACACTATAATGCCGGCCTCCAAGCGTACGCACACTGATGCTCCACGACCAAGGCGGCAACGGCAACATGTTCCTTGATGAGCTAATTGGCATAATCATGCCGGATGGAAAGCTCGTTTTCCAGGAGCTGTCCAACTGGAGATGGATGTTTCCGTCGTCAAAGGCGGTGTGGTCTACAGCACGAACTACTCGCATGGCTTGAAGCAGACTCTGTAGTCACGGCGCGGCAAAATGTGCAGATCAATAGTGTGAGTGAGTCCATGGAGTAGATGGGTTGCCTGATATGCAACGAGATACAAATACTTGGCGGGGATGCGGGCAATGTAATATTGGCTGTTCATTGGTAAGGAGGCCTCGTGGCCTTGCGTACGCTGCTCCGTGGCGCATCAGCTACTTGTATGGGAGGCTTCGTCGCTGAAAGCGCCTAGATACTGTTTGCAAGAGTCATTGGTCACATTCTGGAGTTCTGGAAAGTGATAGACGAGAAATCAAGGGCCGGCAGTTGTCCGCGATGAAGAGGACGAATGGGACTTATCCGCTCAGGTCCCACTGAGCACATAGTTCCAGAATTCATGTGCGGGAGAAAGCCCGTGCTTGCTGGCTATGTTAACGAAGATAAAGTTGTCGATATCTCTCTCGTCAAGGGACCGCACGGTGGCTTGACTGTAGCTGGTTTTGAGGTGTGCCCTAGAAGGAGTATGTGGGTGCCGAGCAGGATGGCCATAGCATCCCGGCGCCGCATGAGATTTACGACATTTATGATTTCATCGCGAAATATTGATCCCAAAGCATTTGTAAGTGATGTTGTGGATGGAGGTCTAAGCACTGATTGATTGGCTGGTCAATGGTGATCCTTCGATCCTCTCGCCCCAAACAGTCATCAGTAAGTTAGTGATTTATTATGCCTTTTATCTTTTTACCTGTTTAAATGTTTTTTGTTATTACCTTTATCGTTTTATTTTTTTATTTCTGACTTTTTCGCGTATTCCTTTCCATTTCCATTATTTTCCGCTATTTTTACTTATTTTTACTACTTAATTAATTGCCACCAGCGTCTTTTCTTCGTCCGCCCGTGTCATGCTACCCAACTTCATCGTCTAAACTCAGGCCGATTATGGCGAAGCGTTACAGAATAAGCAATCGTTACTAGGCTAATACACAAAAGTCGTTAAAATACTGGCGTAATGCCAAGAAGAAGTACTAAGATAGAATGACAGAGATATTAGTTCTTGATTATATCTGCATGTCCTCAAAGTCTGTAGTAGCGTAGCACGGAGAAATGCCGATGCTACGTACGGTACGCGTATCAGCCGACATGCCTACTCCTCATAACGCCGGCTCGATCCGGGCACAGACCTAGCTGTAGTTACCTTTTAGCCTCTGAGCATCTTGGCGAGTACTTTTACACTATTTTGACTTGCCGACGGACTGAAATCTTGATCCAGCCTCCTTTATTTTCCTAGAAAAGACTAATTTAGCTATGCCGGATACCCCAAAAATCCAGCTTCAGCTTCGAGAGGGAGCCATTTGTGTCGCAAAGCAGGGCGAAACAATACGCGCGCGAGGCGTTCGGTATGCCAAAGCAGCGCGATTCCAACCACCCCAGGCTGTACAGCCGTGGTCAGACGTCCTGGACTGCACCAAACCAGCGTCAATATGCCCACAGCTGCCTTCTCGTCTCGAAGCCCTCAATGGCAACATTACCGCCGGACACGCCATGAACGAAGACTGTCTGCACGTCAGCATCTGCGCGCCGGCAAGAGACGACATGACCAATCTTCTGCCCGTCATTGTGTTTATACATGGAGGCGGCTATACCTCTGGTGGAGGTGATCTTGACGTCTACAGTGGCGTCGATCTGGCGGCGGCCGGGGTCGTCCAGGTTAGCATCACATATCGACTCGGTATCCTGGGCTATCAGCCAATTGAAGATGTCGCGCCGGCCAACC
Source organism: Akanthomyces uredinophilus (assembly GCA_030778065.1). Lineage (NCBI taxonomy): Eukaryota > Fungi > Ascomycota > Sordariomycetes > Hypocreales > Cordycipitaceae > Akanthomyces > Akanthomyces uredinophilus. Next base: position 28,856 of record JAPFRW010000252.1, read on the forward strand.
TGGGATTGCTTGACCAAATGGCAGCGCTGCGGTGGATCCGAGACAACATCAGCGCCTTTGGCGGCGATCCCAGGCAGGTGACGCTCTCGGGCACCTCTGCGGGCGCGGACTCGATTTACTGTCTTTTTGCTGCCGACGGAGGCGAGGGCCTGTTCCAGCGCGCGATTTTGCAGAGCGCCCCTCTGGGCGTTCGAAACATGGACCGCGACGCCATGGTGAAGGCGCTGGAAGGCGTGGCAAAAGCCTCGCTCACCGGCAATCCGGCCGAGATGAATCTGGACGAGCTGCTTGAAGTGCAGAAGAAGCTCGCAGTCGAGTCGCGCGATTTCGAAGTCCTCGGGCTGCCGTTTGCGCCGACCCTCGGCCATGAGCCGCTGGCAATCAGCGGAGCTACGTTTGACTCTCGCGTGCAGCGTGCCCTAGAACGGATTCCCATCTTTATTGGCTACTGCCGCGACGAGGGTGCCGCGTTTGAGGGTATTTTTGCAGCCATGAAACCCGACGTGAAGCCATCCACTACAACTAGTGTTGTGGATTTTATAAGCAAGTCTTGGTTCCAAGACGACTCTGACAAGCTGTGGGAGCAAGCGCGGGCTGCCGTTGGTGATCCCTGGTTTTACGAGTTGGTGTTTGTCCCCAATGACAGCCCGTTCAAGGCCACGCATACGTTGGAGATGCCGTTCATACTAGGTGGCTGGGACGCGTGGAGAAACGCACCAATGCTAAAGGGCAGCAATGCGGAAGCTGCAGTGAAGAATGTTGGCGTAGAGGTCAAGAGACTGTGGGTGGCGTTTGCACGTGGTGAGAAGCTGGCGAGGACCAGCTTTACGATTGACGAGCGCTTCAAGCTTTGAGAGTCACCAAGGTGCGGTGTATAATGGCTGATAGTCAAGGCTTACTATATCATTTGCAATAGATAAAATAAGTCGGAATAGAAATCGCCCGTAAGCTCACCGGCTGTAGTAAAGTTGTGAAGCTCAAGATGATGTATATAGTTGCCCGTTTACACGTCCGCAGCAGCCGTTCATCACTGCACCGTCGCAATTCTACAAGCTAGCTCGTGGAGAACCTGGGTTTGGAGGAGCTAAAACGGCGTCGAGCGCGAATATGTTAACTTGTATATGATGAAGATGTTGCAGAGTTCAACCAATAATACGAAAGCATTCGCCAGATTATATAAATGTTGCTTGATGCTAGTGTTGTATCCATGACACATGTAAGCATATCAGTGTTGCAGTTTTGAGCGAGCAAAGCTAATTTTCCGCCGCTTGCACTACTTTTGCCCAGTCCTCAAAGCCATATGCACCAGGCAAGCTTTCGCCATCGAATAGGCTAGCCAAGACGACCCGATCAGATTGCTCTCCGAGCCAAGGTTCTCGTCCGTGCTGGGCGACAACATTGTCAAAAACTAGGACATCACCCCGCTGCCATTTGTGGAGGACTCGGATGTCCTCGGTAATCTTCACTAGGTGGGCCAGATACTTTTCCGGAATAGGAGTTCCGTCGCCAAAGAGTTGCTCGGCGACATTCTTTCTTCCCGATCCACCCTCATCCCGCGAATTGACAAGATTCTTGTAATACGCTGCCAGCCCAGTAAAGAGCGTGGGGAGGTACGTTCCTGGCTGTGTCCGAATCACTGGCAGGCGATGTGTGAGCTTCAGTCCTTTGCCGTCGTCAAAGTCGATCCACTCCCACGTCGTGTGTTTGCCGCGTCCGTATCGCAAAATCTGTGCCTCGATTTTCCTGCGCGCCGTCGCTTCGTCATCGTCATCGTCGACCTCCTTGCCAAAAGCCTGCCTCAGCGTAGAGCCCCCCGTGTTTTGCTTGGTTGCTTTGTATGTGACTTTGCTGAGGATGCCCTTGGCGGCAAGCTGCTCGACAAACTCTGGAATTTCGGCCTGGGCGCGGTGGAACAACTCCAAGCTAGACGAGATGGGAGTCTCGCCACCTCTCTCGGGGGCTTTGTGGGAGTAGAAGAAGATGTATTCTGGGGCGTGCGGTACCTGAGGAGATTCGTTGTGGTTGTAGATTTGCACCTCTTTGGGAGCCTCGTTGGCGGGGGCGACGTTGGGCGCGAGAAGAGGCCGGTCGACAACAATACCGATGATTTCATGCGGTGCGTAGCCAAACGCATGCGCAAACTTGCTGAATTCAGTGGCGTCGCCAATCGGAAGATCCCGGAATAGGAGAGCGCCGTGCTTTGACAACAATTTGGTCAGAGTTTGATCTGTTTGCAGTGTCTGCACAGAGGAAATGACACTGTCTAGGGAAGTGATGTCGTGAGATGGCCGCAGAGCAAGCGGAATCGAGGTCCCGGCTGGATGAGGGTAATTTAATAGACGCTGGTTTGTGGGAGGCAAGTCGAAGGACTCGAATGTGACGGCCGAAGCTGTAGCATCCGTGATGCCTGCCAAAGACACGCGCTCTCGCAGAGTTGCAGTGGCCATTTCAGCCTGTAGAAGAACGGATTATTCTCGCACTCGTTGCTGGTAGGATTTTCAGTCAGATTGTAGAAGAAAGATGCACCAGCTGGTATATATCCCGTGCTTGAGATCTTGACCTTGCACACGGGGCGCATTAGCTCATCTACCCCCTCAGTGGCGAATGCCTACGCCTACAATTCGTCGCACATGTGGTAGCCGTGGAGAGCGAACATAAAGAGTAGATCGAATTATACCATGATCATCCTAGCTGACCCAGAGACATAATTTGCCGAATTATCTAGTGGCTTGTTATTACTTATCGGCTTCTTAAGCGTCAAATGGTGTTGATAGCGTGATCTCCTGCAGCGGAATATCCGATATTTCCCAATTACGGGCGTAAATCACGAAGAACGCCTCAGAATCCTGGCCTATTGCACGAAATCATGTCTGGTATTAGTGGGTCGTCCAATATTTCCTCATCAGCTGCATGAATCACAACAGCATGGCTATGTTGAAGTGCGTTTTTTCGACATGTTCTTAATGACGATTATGGACTCAATTCTGCGAACAAGATGCGCGAAAAAAAGTTACATCTAGATCTTCGAAAACCGTACTTTGCTTCCGCAGACATGACTGCTGATGCCGGGGCGACGAAGCTTGCACCCCGCAAGACGGACACTGCGAGCAGCGACCATGAGACGCATCCCCATGATAAGGTTGAGCGAAGCTTTTTTCGCAGCACGCTCTTCCAGATCCTCGTTGTAGGACTTTGCGCTTTCTGCGCGCCAGGAATATGGAGCGCCATGAACGGACTGGGCGTTGGCGGCAGCCAGTCTCCCAATCTGGTCAACTCGGCCAATGCGCTTCTCTATGCCTTTATGACGGTTACCTGCTTTGCAGGACCGTGGGTTACAAACGCAATTGGATTTCGGTATACTCTGAGCCTCGGATCCATTGGATACCCACTCTACGCCGCCGGCCTATATCTGAACAATCGTACTGGCGCCACCTGGCTAGTGTACCTGGGTTCCGTGACGTGTGGCATTAGCGCTGGCTTCTTCTGGAGTGTCGAGGGCGCCATCGCAACTGGATACCCTGAGCAACATAAAAGAGGGAGATATATTGCAACTTGGTAGAGAAACTCGCCCCGTCACCCTGAAAATCCGTTTCATTACTGACATCATCTGCAGGTTCACCTTTCGAAATTTTGGCAATATTATCGGCGGCGCAATCTCTCTTGGCATCAATCACGGCGTAAACAAACGTGGCAAAGTTGGATACGAAACATATCAAGGATTCATTGCGATTCAATGCCTGGGCCTGCTATTCGGACTTTTCCTATCGAACCCAGACAAAGTACAACGCGACGACGGCACTTGGATTGAAACCTCAAAAAGCCGCATCCATTGGAAAGCCGAGCTGCGTGCCATGTGGAAGAATCTTTCGAGCAAATCCATCCTGCTCCTCATACCACTGTTTTGGTATTTTGGATGGATTCAAGCTTACCCTGGAACCTATTTGGCGGCCTACTTTACAGTCCGGTCGCGCGCACTGGGGAGCTTCCTGTCGGCAGTTGTGGGCACATTGGCCACCTGGCTCGGAGGCTCTCTGGTCGATATTCCCTGGACGAAGAACAGAAAGGTTCGAGCCCTGACGACATGGTTTCTAATTGCACTGCTTAACAGCGCAACCTGGATATGGGCCGTGATTATACAAAACGAGTATCGACACACACACCCAGTTCTGGACTGGGCCGACCAGAAAGCGTTTGGCCGTGGCTTTGGGCTCTACCTTTTTGAGCGAATCAGTTTAGGCCTGGTGGAGAATTACATCTACTGGTGCATCGGAAATCTGTCGGACTCGCCCGGCGAGCAAATTCGGTACAGCTCGTTGCTGCGCGGCATCGAGACGGCGGGCGTCGCGGTCGGTTTTGGGGTCCAAGCTATTCCGACGGCGTTGATTGCAACGGCGAGCATTAATTTCGCACTCTGGTTTGTCGCATTTCCTTTTAGTCTCTGGGCAACGCTGCAGGTCTTGCAGAAATGGGACGAGGACGGGCAGAGCCGAGACGTCATGCAAGAGGCAGCAGCGTAAACAGAGATCTGGCGAGAGAGCACAGCTATTTAATTTCTTTGAATGGAAATGGAATCAACTCTTCTTGACCTCGCCCTCGTCGTCGTCTGCTGCAAATGCTCTTAGAATAGCCTTGCCTTCGTCTGCATCCTCCTGGTCCCACGGCTTAAGCCCGAAGCATTGCATGAAAGTGGTCCATCCACCGTATGATTTGCAGATCGCACGCTCTGCGGGCGTCAGTGGCGGTTGTGGCACGAGAAGTCAGCTTTCGGTAAAGGTGGCACAAATTTTAACATGAACACTCACGAAGACCGTCGGTTGCTGGCATCGTACACGTAATTTGAGGTTCCGAGGTGCTGTTGGGAGACGGATGAACACCCACGTCGATAACTAACAGGACAGGGTGGGGTTTCGTTCGGCGCTCGGATCTAGAACAACAATGTTCCGAAGGCTTCTGTTATTTTGTAACTAAACCCCCAGCTTTAAAAAAATGCCAGACAGCTAAATGGAAAGATGCCCGACTCTAAATTCCGGCGCTGTGGCTTGGTCGGCGTTGCACGCAAAATCTACAGCTGGAAGCCACGCCCAATACTTTCGGATCGGCCTAGTCTAGCCCGGTGGCACGTCTCGCAGAGCAACAGTTTCGGCTGAAATAACCAGATGTTACAATCTTTACCACGCGCGTCTACTCGGTATGGAGGCTCTGGTCTAAGTAATTGCCGAACCCTGTTATTCGGACAGTCTCTGCCACTTGGGCACTGCGCTTGAGTCGGCACTTTTCGGCGTTACTAATACAGCACTGCCGTCGCCAAGAGTGATGGAGACCCGTGCCTGATGCGCTGCGCGACGATCGAGCCCCCTGCACTGTCTAAAGGACCCTCTTCTCGTCCAACGATTGAGAATGACTCGCTTGCCAAAGCTGCGCGTCTCTCTCTAGTTCAGAACGTACGCGCACTCAACTCCTCGGCTGATGGTTCAGGCCGCTGAAATTGAGAAAAAGAAAAAAAGATCAGAAACAAAAGAAAAGGGTCGTTGTCAAGGCCTTTGTTCGTGGGCGAGAGCATCTGAACTGGATGTGTCGGGACCGCTCACAAGAAGCTGTTTGACAGTGACAGTGCCGGCCATCAGCATCAGGGGTCGGCAATACCCTTGTGGTCTACGATCAGGCACCTACTAACAAAGTAAACCTAAAATGCTCTGATTGTGTCGCGAGTCCCACCCCTTGTTGAGCTGTTTTCGACAGAACCGGCAAAATCAATTCTAATCCGTGCGTATAGAATTGGACGGAACTCGTGCCATGTTGGATAATTCGAGTGCGTACCTGGTCATTTGCTATCGATGGCGTCGATTTTTGTGCAATGCGAAGAAATGAGGTCTGACCCTGTTCCGAGACCCGGTCTCACATGAAACCCTATCGGATCTACAAGATGAAAGCGCTTTGGCATGAATTTTCCGCCCCTAGTTTGTGAATTCTTAACCAAGGCGCATATGTCGGCCTCACTGATGGCATAATAATGGAGTAGATTTAGATTGTCAAGGGGAAAACAAGGGCTTGTCGAGCTTTTCGTGGCGCGGGACCACCGAACCTACCACAGGCTAGCACATCAATTGTTTTTCTTTTGCTGTTTTCTTAGCGTCTGCGACAGGGAATTCCTACAGATCATTCGAAAAGGATTCGCAATTAAGCGAGCTCTATTTATTAGTGAATTTGGCGGCTGATTAATTCAATCGACTTTCGTGCAGCCACTCATGGATCAATCTCTCCACCGTCAAATTTCTTCCCTGTATATACTGTTTCACTTTGTCCCAAGGTGCGTCCAGGCATAATATAAAGCTGCTGTTGGAAGGTGAGCCCATTGAAGCAGCCCTTACTCGCCAGCTACCACATCTTACTCAACAGAACAACGAGCACAATCGTTCAATATTTTGCCAGTGCCTGCGTTGCTTTCAGCTCCGCTCCGAATCCTGTTCGTCCTGTTTGAGTAATCGTTCGCAGCCAGAGGCATAGCGTAACAATGGGCCGGATCATTCTATGCTTTGCTCTTTCGGCACTGGGCTTCGCCGGTGCCTCCCATCAGTACGCACTTGTTGAGTCATACGACAATACCAACTTCTTTGACAAGTTCAATTTTATTGAAGTAAGTGCTTTGCTGGATCGTCCGAATACACGGAATGATTTCTCGACTAAACTGTCCCCAGAGCAATTACTCCACCGGCAACTATAATGATGTCGACCCAACACAGGGCTACATCAATTATCGTAATCAGGCAGATGCTGCAAAGCTGGGACTCATCGCTACTCAAGGGGCGGAAATGTTCCTTGGCGTCAACCACAGAGACGTAATGGATCCAAAGGGCAAGGGTCGCGACAGTGTTCGACTCGAAAGCAAACAACTCTACAACTACGGGCTCTTCATCTCCGAATTCACGCATATGCCAAAAGTCGCCTGTGGAGTCTGGCCTGCTTTGTAAGTCCGACGCGGCCGACGGCGGCGTTTTCGCTGATGCTGTATGCTAACGACTTTTTTTTCCCCCAGTTGGACCTTTGGCGACCCGTGGCCCATCAAGGGTGAAATGGACATTTACGAAAACTGGAATCTGGCAGAATACAACTGGATGACTCTTCACACCGGCAATTCGTCCATCGTCGGAAACTGTACCATTAGTCAAAAAAATATGGCCAATCCTGTCATTGCGACAAATTGCGACGTCACCTTTCAGGACGCGAACCAGGGCGAGAATCAGGCATGCAGCACACAGGAGTCGCGAGGGCAATGGGGCTCCAAGTCTGGAGGTGTTTGTAAGTCGGAACCGATCAGTTTGTTCGGCAATGAGTGGAAGCTAATCTGCCGAAAGATGCAATGGAGTGGACCAGCGCGCACGTAAAGCTCTGGAGTTGGGGCCGAGACGGCATCCCCGCAGACGTCAAGCGTCGGCAGCCAAATCCTGACCTGTGGGGGCAGCCTCACTTTTTCGCTGGCGGCTCCTCCTGCGACATTGACAATCACCTTCGCGACCAGAAACTGGTGTTGAACATTGACTTTTGCGGCGTGGCCGCGGGCAATCCAACTCTCTGGGGCCAGCAGTGCCGAAACGCCACGGGCTACGAGAACTGCGCCGACTATGTTGCCAAGAACCCCGACGATTTCGCCGATGCATTCTGGAAAGTCAAAGGCATTGATATCTACCAGCTCGCGTCCAACGGCACGCGGAATGCAGCCAGGCACAGTAAGAAGCTGCTGCACGGAGCGCGACACCATCACTGAGGTGAGCCCTGCCATCCATCTAAAGAAGTTCTTCCATGGTGCGCATTGCGTACGCAAGCAACGGGTCGGGTTCGTCCTGAGCGCAGTTGTCAGGGAGTATTAGTGGGACAGCGCGTCAATGACGGTGATGCTAGATAGGAAAACCCGTGTCGGCATGGACGTCTTAAGAGAGTTGATTCTTTTCGGTGTGAATCCTTCAGAATTAAGGAGCACTGTGAATAAAAAGCCCAAAGGTTCATTCCGGGTTTCCGTCCCTATACATGAAGCCTTCTCACCAATTGATGAAAGCAGACTGCAAATTTCATGCTCATAGCCAGCAGCACGATCAAGATTACTCTGAGTGATGCATGTTTCTATTATAAAGGCTGAAATAAAAACGAGTCAAGTGCCATGAGAGTGTTCTGATGAGTCAATTGCCGAGCAGAGGCTCGGAAGGCCCGCGTCAGCCTAGGTCAAGCTGAAGTTGTGTTTGTGGTAGGAATTCAGCAGCTCATCTTTTATATGCCGGGCCTCTTATATAGCTGGCATCATTTGTCGCTTAATCAACGCAATACTGTATGTAATATTGCATCCACACTGGCATTTGGGTAGCCCTCCCTCCCGCCACCCCATCCCTGTCCTCTTCACGGCCGCTGAAAGGCTGTTGTGGCACAAGGAGTGGTTAATTGACGGTCTGGTTTGGTCGGAAGATTTTGCCAAGATGGCTATACCAATTTATCTAGTAGGAAGAAAGGCTTTGTAGTGCCTACTTAGTCCTTCGTCTACCTCCATTTCGGGTAATCGCGAACCCTGCACTATCGGCATAGTCTCGTATTATGTGACAGAAGACGGACAACTGGAGTATCTCACGTTGGTTCTATAAAAGCCAATGACAGCGAACACAACGGTTCGCACCGCGCGGGAGCAGTCTTGGACGTGGCGGAGGATTAATGCGTCCAGGCCAAGGTACTTTATGATGGACGGCGTAGCAGTGGAAGACACGCCTCTTTTGACAGCGGCGAATAGAGCGAATAGAGCCAGCAGCAGCGTCGCGCTCGCAGCGCTGCCTCCAGCACCTCCAGAGCTTACTTTGCAGCGCTTTCAGGGGCATCTTTTCCGCCTGCGGAGGCTTCGGAACCTGAGGAGCATATCTATATGCCCTGGTAGGCTAGCGTCCTAACGTATTTCGGTACCCTGCCGAAACCAGCTAGACGCCAGCAACCAGCCAAAACGGGCATGTATACAGCATCCAGTGGCGGAGTTTAGCGGGCACAGGTGGTCCCCGACACAGGGGAAAATAGCCCAGCTTGTCCGCCAAGCCGCCCAGAGACTAGAGAGAACTTAAATTGATGCTATGCGCCAGTTAAGTACTGCGCGGAACAAGTGCCGATAGACACTTCTGCATCAATACTTAAAAGAGCTTTACCCACCACTTAAACCAATGAGTAGTGTGACATTCTCATTCATTCACTCTGCATCAGTCATCACAGTCTCAAACTGGTCGACGTAAATTCTCCGAAGAGCTACTTCATTCATCTCCAGAAGTGAAAGCTTGCACTGTTTTCTCGGCGAATCTGAGCAGCAGCTACAGTATGCTCTCCTCGGGCTTAATTGTCGCGTCGCTGGCTCGCCTCGCACTGGGATATGACCAAACACTCGAATTTCCCACCGCGGTCACTTATGAAAATCGGACAATAGACCAAATTCACAAGGCCGCGCTCGCTGAAGGCGGTGTTGTCACAGTCTGGCACGGCGGTGATGAGAAGAACCAGCAAGACGCTCTGAAGCAAGCCTTCGAGGCCCGCTTTGAGGGCATGACGCTGAACCTGACCGTCGATCTCTCCAAGTACCATGATGTCCGGCTGGACCAACAGCTGGCAGCTGGCGGCGATACTGTCTACGTAGATAGCATCATCCTGCAGACGTTGCACGACTACCCTCGCTGGGCTCAAGAAGGCGCCCTGCTCAGCTACGCGCCTGCTGGCTTCAGCGCCGTCGACCATGCATTCAAAGACGCCAGCGCGACATGGTACGGGGTTTATGTCTTTTTCTGGTCGAATGGATGGAACTCCAACAGTCTCCGAGGCATCAAGCCTCCATCGGAGTACACCGACTGGCTTCGCCCTGAGTTCAAGGATAAACTGGTCTTGACATATCCCCACGACGACGACGCTGTGTTATTTGCCTTCCACTTGATGTCAGTAACCCCTTCGCTGAGTTAAGTACGTAATTCTTACATATTTCTAGCATGAAACAATATGGCGAATCGTGGTTCGACTCGCTTCTCAATCAGAACCCGCGATGGGTGCGGGGAACCGCTACGCCAGCCACCATTGCGGCAGGGAGCAACTTTACGCAGGCAGCCTTTTTCGCAACAGGCGGCGGCTTTGGCTCGTCCGAGCCGCTCAACTTTTCGCAGCCGACGCAAGGAAAGTACGTTTCCTGGGCTCAGTACGCCGGCATTCTCAAGGACGCTCCTCATGTTGAGGGAGCGAAGCTGCTCCATAACTTTATCCTAAGCAAAGAGTTCCAAAGCACTTCCGGAACCTGGTCAGTTCGCCGCGACATTCCTGCTCCGGCGGGTTTCCCTAGCCTCTGGAACGAGACAAGCACGAACCCAACTGAGTTTGCGAAGTTCATGGCAGATCGTGCTACGGTGGAAAGGCTTCGCTTTTGGTTCGAGGCACGGCTAGGACCGCCAAAGGGACTGGATCCGATTGACGATGACATCTAGACTGGGCAATTTCTGTTGGGCTTCTCGAATTCGGTTTCCTTGTATATGACTAGACTACTGACCAAAAATCAACTTGCATGTTTCTTGCTGTTCCTGGTATAAGCGCGGTATTGGCATGTCCGTCGACGATCGCCCTATGCTAGCGTACGTGCCAGTAGCTCAGGGACGGTATAACTACTTGACACCAAGTTATGAACACAAGACCGGGCAATTATGCAGTGAGACTATAGCGAAACAACCACAAAATATAAACTTGGTCCTTTACCATCTAGTATATGCGCACCTTTGGACTAATATGCCGTGGCTGCGTGTCCTTTTTTGGACCTGCCAACAGCAGCAGCGCCACAAGCCCGAGGCGGGCGCGAGATGGCAGCGGCCGTCAATGTCTTTTAGGCTATGCGGCCGACTCGCTTCATGACTCGGCTCAAAACAATACATCGGCCATGTTACGCATACGCAAGCTGCAAGAGCGCTACGGCTGAGAGTGTCGTATTTGCCATAGTAACAAAATTTCGAGATGTAAAAGTAAAGTCGACTGATTGGCTTGACTATCTGCAGGGCGGATAATAGATGCATGGAGATTCCGTGGTAGAGTCACACGCATACCATGTCAAGTTAAGATGCCTCTGTTCTGTTGCTGGCCACTCTCCGCGGCACCTATAGCCGTGACGAGATGGTCAAGGTGGCATGCGACCCAATGAGCACAGTTGTACATGCACACTTGCATTAGTTTAGGGAACTTTTGTTTTATTTCTGGACTGCAAGGCTTTGTTATCCACCTTTCTTCGGTACTGTGGGGGGCAGAGCACGAGGAGCTGAGGAGAGTCGCCGCGGGGATTCCTTGTTTTGGGTTACATCGCACCGAAGAACACATCACTCCGCGGAGTCATTATACTTGTCGGCCGTCTTGGTGGGCTTATTTGAACGGCGTTATGATGCAGACGCCCCCGTCTCCGTAGAAAGTGTCACGTCGGCCACCGGGCAAGAAAGTCGCCGCTGCCGCGAAATGTTTGATCTATATATGTGTGCGGTCACCGCAAAGTCCCTTCTGGCACAGTGTCATCTTCAAATCTACTCGGCAATTTTGTTTTGAAACATGTCTACGGCAAAGTATTTCAGGTCCGGCTTTAGTTCAAATGATTCACCGATGCAGTCCGCGCCTGGTCTTTCAGTGATGTGGCCCGTCTTGAAGCTCATCGCATTGGTATGAGAGCAACATCTCATCGGACGCAAGGACAATACGCTGGCTTACATGATTTTAGTATCTGCTATACCATGTGTGTGTCACGGTATACAGAATCTCATTCCATCCTCTCGCCAAGGTGCCCGGGCCGAAGCTGTACGCCGCTTCATGGCTACCTTTTCTCTACCAGACCAACATAGAAGCATCGGCCCCGAGGAAGATAGAAGCAATGCACCGCAAGTATGGTCCCATTGTGAGAGTGAGCCCCAATCAAATTGCCTTGGACGGCTCTATTGGGTGGGCCGGCGTTTTTTCGCATTCCACAAGCAACCAACCCGAGTTTGGCAAGCCGTTTGAGCAGTACTTTCATGGCGATACCACCAGCCTCATTGGTGCCCCAAAGGACCGTCACCGCCGAATCCGCCGTCAGCTTGCGCACGCTTTCAGTGCAAGCGCTCTGGCGGAGCAGGAAGCGACCGTGACACAGTATGTCGATATGCTCCTGCAACGTTTGCACATATTGGAGAGCAAGAGCAAAGAGTTTGACATTATTCCATGGCTCAACTTCACAACATTCGACATAATCGGCGACCTGGCTTTCAGCGACTCATTTGGCAGCTTGGCAAACAACGAGTACCATCCTTGGGTTCTTTCCATATTTCAGGGAATCCGGGGCAACGCGCTGCGCCGTTTCTTCCGTCATTATCCCAGCCTTGGCTTTGTGGCTCGTCGTCTCGGATTGGCAAAGGACCTTGCTGTGGGCGAATGGAACCGACACACTGCAAGAGACAAAGCTGAAGAGCGGATGCGACTGGGCGTCAATGGACCCGCTGGTAGGCATGACTTTATGACTTATATGATGCGGAAGACAAAGGATGGTGAAACAGCCATGAACGAGGAGGAGATTCTATCGACTTCGCCTATCCTCGTCGTGGCAGGAAGCGAGACGACGGCTACAGCGCTGGCCGGCTTGTTCTTTTTGCTTTCACAAAATCCAAAAAAGCGAGACATTCTTGTCGACGAAATTATGAATGCTTTCCCTTGCGAGTCCGAAATCAATATGCGCAGCACTGCCAAGTTGGAATATCTTCACGCTGCGTTGGAAGAAACCCTCCGCCTCTACCCTCCCGTTACGGTTACGCCGCCTCGAGTATCTCCCGGCGCAGAGCTTGGTGGATATTTTATCCCTAAAGATGTGGGTTTACTTGCCCCCTTGGCGACTTGGTTGTCTCTGCTAAACAACTTGCTCCCAGACTTTGATCTCTGTGCATCAGTGGGCAACATTTCGCAATCCCCAGAACTTCCAATTGCCTGAAAAGTTCATGCCAGAAAGATGGCTGCCGCATTCGCACCTAAGATACGACGACCAGTTTGCCAATGACAACAAGTCTGTCTTCAAACCCTTTAGTCATGGCCCACGAGATTGCATAGGGAAAAATCTTGCGTACGCTGAAATGCGTCTGCTCGCTGCACGTGTGCTTCGCAGCTTTGACGTCGTTATCGATGGTCAAGCTGACTGGCAAGCTAGGCAGCGAATGTTTGGACTATGGGAGAAGGTTCCTCTGCGTGTGCAGGTCAAGTCACGCCCTAGCTCCCATTGAGCGAGGCTAACACCGCAAGCTGCAAGTCGGTAGTCATGAGAGGATATTCTTGGATAAATAAGCGAAGTAGCAGCTTATAAGCGCTCTCGTTTGTAATGATTCTCAACTGCTCTTCGGCTGGAAAAGTTGCTAAGGCTGTGTTATTAGTTGGTTAGTGCGCAGTCGCTGCTAGCGGCAGGTTTTCCAGCGCCTCTACTTACCCTACACGAGGCACGTGGCACAGAACACTGCTGTTTGGACTCAAATTGTCGCGCGCGTTGCATAACCACATATGGCAATGTATAGAATTTTCGAGTTGACTACTCTCTAGACGTACACGAGTCGAGTCCCGTACCAAGTTTCCCCGCGCAGCCCGTATGTGCCATAAATGACTTCGGTTCGTGGTTCAGAACATTGGTTCTGTGGCGCGCTGTTCTCTTCGAGCAATGCTGGCAAGGGTATCCCATGTATTACTCATCGTGGTTTCCTATGTCGTATAGGACATCTGTGACAGGCTGAGCATGGGCGGAGGACCACACCAAGACTCACAAAATTCGTCCACCGACCAGTAACTGCCGTCAAAAGTGCATAGTACACAAACGAATGAGTAGTTAGCCGAGTTAGTACTAGTTAGCTGCGGGCATCGCTGACCCATCATTCACCGCATGCTACTTGACAAGTAGTCTTATGCGTTCTCAGAAAAAAAGAGCCGGCGACAAGTAAAGTCGTAACAAGAACAAACACATTCCAAAATTTGGAACTTTCGTCAACAGCAAGCTAGCCGCTGCAGGTTGATCCATACGAGGCCGATACGTCAACTCTTGTTCAGTTCGTAAGCTGGAGTTGCAGGAACTCGCCGGAGACGATCCCGGAAGTCCGCATCTTAGCCTAATAGCCAACTAGTCAGTGGCACCACTCAGGCCTCCCATCTGAACTCGCGTGCACCTGCTCGGGGACCTCGCGCTGCTTCGTGCAACAGCGCAAGACCGCCATGTGACAGCTCGTACAACACAACTCGCGGCGTCTCAACTCTGGGCAAGTCCTTACGGTGTACCCAATCAACACAAATACTTGATGGATGCTTAATCTCATGATGAGTGCGTACATGGGTATCGGACGGAGAAGAAGCCCGATTTCGTCCCCCGCATATTCCAGCTGAAGCCAGCCACACTCCTACATCACCCACAAAAGCTGCCGGCACTGTGGTAGTCGGTCTCGTTAGTTGTTCCGCCGGCTCTGTTTCCTCGTATGGCCGGCACAAGTTGGGCACTAGAGTGCACAAGCTGTCTGCAGAATTCACTCCGGGCCAGGCTAGTTATGCACGGGCGGTCAGCTGAATGAGTATGAAAGCCGTCTATGGCTGGTGCTGCACTGACGAGAGCTGCCTCACATGTAGTCTGCTTCCATGGTAGAAGTATTTGAAGCTAGCTTTCCCCGAGCGAGTCCATAACCCGAGTAATTCTTGAAGTGTTTATACTTCTTGTCAGAACAGCGGTCAGTGACTTGATTCTGTGTCTTTTATCCTCAAAATGGTCCTCATCTTGCAGCAGGCGTTCGTGGCGCTTGTAGCACTCGCCTCTCTGGTTGCCGCAGCTCCGCCTATGCCTGCGGAGCTCCATGATCGCGCCACAACCGTTCGGCCGAGCGATGACCCATTTTACCATGTCCCAGATGGACTCGGAGATATAGCGCCTGGTACTATACTGAAGCATCGACCTCCCCCTGCGAAGATTGCGGCCTTTGGGTTTGATCCGCTCAATCTGGACGCGACGTACCAGATCCTGTATCGGACCACGGACAGCCTCGGCAATGCAACCGCCACTGTGCTTACAGTGCTGGTGCCCCATAACGCGGACATGACAAAGGTACTCTCTTACCAAGTCGCAGAAGATGCTGCCGATATAAACTGCGCACCGTCGTATGCGTTCCAATTTGAGCACGCCACGGGCCCCGACAAGGGTACCATGACTACTGAATCGGAGCTTCTTCTCGTCGAGGGTGCTTTGGAACAAGGCTGGGTCGTCATTGCGCCAGACTTTTTGGGACCAAGCGCAGCATTTCTTGCAAATAAGCTCGCTGGCCACTCTGTCCTCGATGGAATCAGAGCTGCTATCAATTCAAACTCCTTCACCGGTATCAGTAAGAATCCCACTGTGACCATGTGGGGATACTCTGGTGGCAGCCTGGCTTCAATGTGGGCTGCAGAACTGCAACCCTCATATGCCCCGGAGCTTGTCATTGCCGGCGCGGCTGTGGGCGGCACGGTACCCAACATCACATCTGTGGTTACTTCAATCAATGGCAAGGCTCACGCTGGGCTCATTCCCACCGGTGTCGTCGGACTGATGCATCAGTATGCAGAGCTTCGGCCCGTTGTGGAGCAACATCTTCTTCCACAGTACCGAGAAAAGTTCTACTCTGTTGGCAATCAGTGTCTAGATGCTGATGCCAAGGAGTTTGAGAACCAGGACATCATCGGCATGTTCGATGACAGGAATCTCGTATATACAAACCCTATTGCTGTCAGAATCATTACTGAGAATGTACTGGGCCGCGGCGACACTCCTCGAATTCCCATGTTTGTCTACAAATCTGTTGCAGACGAGATCAGCCCTGTGGCAGAGACTGATGCATTGGTGGTAAAATACTGTGCCAACGGCGCGTCGATCCAGTACCAGCGCGACCAAAAGTCGGACCACAGCAGCCTGGCGATCCTGGCTGCCCCCAAGGCACTACAGTGGTTGAAGGAGACAATGCATGGAGCCCCTAGAAGCGGGTGCACTACCAAGACGGTATTTTCGTCTATTCTTGACATTGCTGCTCTCCAAGTTTTGCCCAAATTTCTGTTGGATGCATTGCTCGATTTACTAGGCAAACCAGTCGGGCCACTTGTTGCGCAAGTTCGTCTTTTGCTCGATCTCTGAAGCACAAGTAGCGTCCATTGCAGCGCTTACATGACTCACGGCTGCCTGTAATGGCCCCAGGCAAGCATGCACATATGGAGATGCAATAGCTGAGTAAATACGGAGTACGGATACAGCGAAGAACATTAAGATAAGTCTAAATAAGCTCCAAGTACACATGATTCAATTTATTCTCAATCATCGTAAATGTATTGCTGCCTCGCTACACACAGCTCAGACGGCACAAAAGAAGGGGATGTAGTTAGGGTCAAGAGTGCGGTAGACGAAGGGCATGCCATCACTTAGACCATTGTCGTCGAATCCGCGGGCCTGGATCTTGTTACTGAGGCCTTGCAAGGTCCTCAGGAACTGTGCAGCGGCATCGTTTGTAGGCTTGTTCAGCTTTTTCAGCATCTCATCCTGAGAGAAAGCATTTTGGAGTGTGCGTCTGTCATTGCCGTAGAAGGGACGATTGAAGGATGCCATGAAACCGATGTAGTGCAAAGCAGTGGGTGCATCCGGCAAGTATGGCAGCAGGCTCTTGATGCCCTTGGCGGCAGGCGGCGCACTATACATCGCGGGGATGTGAAACGGCAGCGTGGCACTGGCAATCGGAGCGCCTCCATTTGTTGAGTGATGGCCAACTGAAAGCAGGAAGCCAAAGTGGGCAAGGACATCAACAAGCGTCGCCTTGCAGAGAGACTGCTTCGAAGGGAAGTCCTGAGTCTTGGCAAACTCACTTGCCTCGGCGAACCAGTTGCGGACCTCAAAGTCACCGACTAGATCCAGTTCGGTCTTGTAGTAAGAGTCGACAAAAGTCTTGAAAAAGGCTCTGTAGGCGTCACGAATCTCTTTCGCATCGTTCCAGAAAGGGAACGACTTGAAGACAGGGACACCCTTCTCATTCAGAAGCCCACGGGACTTGAGGTCAGTCTCGAGATAGCCGGCCTGGAACTTGCCAGCAACAGGCCACTGATCAGTAACGAATTTGCGGCAGCTGAACTGATCGTAGGCCATCAACTGGTCCCAGTGACCGCCGGGATTAAAGCACAGCTCCTCCCCGACTATGCGGGAAGAGTATCCCTGGAGCATGAGACGCTCAAGTATAACCATGATGGGATGGCTGGCGCTCAGAGTGTGCAGCGCGGCCTGGTGCACGGCCTCGGAGACATCATGGGAGATGACTAGGTGGAGCATCTGGGCGTGAAACATGTCGTTGGCGTTGAACATCATCTTTGCCAAGAGCCAGTCCTCGGACGAGTCGAGAGGGGTATAGGTCAAGTCGCTGCCACTGTTGGTCTTTATGGCGAGGGGTAGGAAGTCGTTCGTCTTGGGGTCGATGTAGAAATAGGCGCTGCAAGCAACAGGAAAACGCTTGACAACGGACGGAAGGCTGTACTCGTTTTGATAAGAGTGGTCAACAAGGAACAGTCTCCTTGAACTCTGCAGCGTTTGAAGTGTGGCACCAGCGCCCACAAGCTTGCTCACGATCTTGGTGTCGACATTGAAAGGGAGCTTCTCGTTTGCCTTCACGAGGCGTACAGCATAAGGGTGCTCACTGAGCCGCTCCATGGAGAACAGAAGATCTTGAGTGGCATTGGTAATAATCCCTGGAGCGGGACCACGGGGGTTGGAATGCTTCAGCGTGCCGTCGTAAAGAATCTTTCCGTAGTCATCCCATGTCTTCAGGCCACCATTCTACTTTCGTTAATCATGCGTCTCCATTAAAGTCGTTGCCAATAACCTACTGTCTTAATGGTCTCTTGAATTTCCTGAAGGTCGGCAGCGATCCGCTTATCGATTTCCTCGCGGTCGACAGACCAGAGGGCGTAGTCTGCCTTAGAACGGGCGTTGCCAAGTGTTCCGTTGGGGAAAGGTGCCGCTTCTCCGATCAGCGATGGACCGTAAGTGAAGCCAGTATTGCGCTCAGAGACACCGGCGGCTCGCCCACGAGGATTCGAGTCACGCTGAGGAATGCAGACTTGGGCTTCTCGGAGCTGAGGAGCAGCACTAGCAGCCCCTATAGCGAGGTAAATCAATGTAGCAATCGACATGATACGCATGCTGGAGGTATTTGCAACAGGCCGATTTTAGTTGTCGAGTAGATGCTGCCGCATGCGCCCTCATCTCGCAGTGTGCTACCTCCTTATATATTGCTCTCGTATTAGTGTCTAAGATTTCTATCTCTAGGCAGCAAGTAAATAGTTACCATACTCTCTTGAAATCTCAGTTTACCGGAAAGGCCGACTGCGACTCGGACCGCAATGTGGTCATGACGCTAACCCTGGACTAGATACGACGATGCTGGCCGACGTCGAAATCGTCAAGTGCTGACCTGGGAAACTAGGGTTGGAGACTGAAAAGCACTCAAATGCGTAGGAATGCATCATCTGGCATGGATCTTGCATCCACAAACTCTTACGCTTGCTAAGGAGTAGCCCGGTCAGAGAGCGGCATATACCATGGTCATAAAAACGCACCAATAAAGAGGAGGCGAGGCACCTTATTTTCCGATCACTCGGTAGCGCATAAGCTGAATTAGGAGGGTGAAAATCTCTCAAGCGCCTAATCGCATAGACTTGGATGAAACTTGGTTCTTCCGTCGTGCTACACGCAATGTGCTCTCCCGATCATGACTGTTCAGTCAAATAAGGGAAGAAGCTCCATCAGCGTATCAAAAGCTCGAGAAATATATCTGCCATTGGCTGCGTCCCTCTACCTAACGATGCCAGCGGAATTTTCCAAACGCGAAAAGAGCAATGGCAGGTTTCTGCTCGATGCCACATAGGAGTCTTTGTGATCAGGAAGAATCGCAGGCGACAATGTTCTAGAAAACCATCTTTATCAAGCACTCGAGAGCGAGCACCCAAGACAGTACATCAATGCCCACTCAAATTTGGCTGTTGAGCTAGAAATTTGACTGCTACAGCCGTGCCAGTAGGGGACACGATGCTCGCGTGCCGGGAAAGTAGGGCCACACCTATCAGCGCTGTTGAAGCAAAACCAAGATGGCCTCGTGAAGCTGGTGGCGCCGGGATGTGTTTGTGATCCTCAGCCCAGGCTACCAGATTTCCATGTCCGGAGAATTTTGCAGCGCTACAAGTAGAAACTCGCCAAGCGCCGCTGCCTCATTGCAAGACAATCGCCGTGTGTTTTAGCCCAATCGGAGGTCCGAAAGGAATCGAAATGGCGTTTTTCCACCTCTGGAAACTTCCGACACGGGCCAAAGTCCAAAGTGGTGTCACAATTGTCGCATAATTCGCTGGAGGCGACCAAGATGGGGTAAGCAGCGAAATTGCAGTTCGAGTTGAGCCGTACATAATGGAGAAGATTACCACTGCGTTTTCTGTCGGCGCCGAGACTGTATAATTCTGATCATGACTGTTACCGGAGCTACGTAGTTCATCTACAGTATGCAAGTAGTGCCTTTCACCGCTAGGTAGGCGCTGCTATCACTGAGATCGAACGGTATCATTAAATGGACGCGAAATCAAGGCCATCAGAACACTGTTCGCGCAGATTGGAAACCATTTGCGAAGTCGTATTTTGTGCTCTCTTGCAAGTGGAAACCTGCAAGGTCAACAAGCAAGTGCGCCGCAGCTACCACACAATGAGCCAGTCCATAACCTCGCGCAGCTTGTGGATTCGCCAAATGCGCGTTCGTTGTGCATCGGCTTTAGCCCTCTATAGCTAATCTGAGCACGAAGACCAGAAGCCGAACAGTCGGGTATCATATTTTCCTACCTGGGGTTAGTCGACACAGGGCTGCAGGCCAAGTTCAATCACATGCTAATCTTCACGTCATAACTTGTTGTTTGTGCGATGCATGAGGGGTAGCTTGTAAGGCTGGCCGCCCCAACAAATTAGAAAACAAATAGAGATTCATACCCAATGCTCGGTAATGGCTAACTCGGATGCGGCGTGACGCAAAAAGCCATGCGGGGAATGTATCCACCACTCAGGCACTCAGGTCGCCCATTGCTGGCTTATTATCCGTAGATGCTGTAACTGTAACTGCTGCGGCCAAGAACGTGATAGCGTAACGGAGTGCCCTGCTAAAGTTGGTGGCTGGAA
Organism: Akanthomyces uredinophilus; assembly: GCA_030778065.1. Lineage (NCBI taxonomy): Eukaryota > Fungi > Ascomycota > Sordariomycetes > Hypocreales > Cordycipitaceae > Akanthomyces > Akanthomyces uredinophilus. Next base: position 49,071 of record JAPFRW010000252.1, read on the forward strand.
TGGTAGCTTGTCAGTGGGTTACAAGCTGGAACGGAGTCAGGCTGCAAGCGTCCTGTTCCGCCTCCTGCGACCCCGCGCCATCGGCTTTGCAGCTTCCCCACCTCGCCGACTTGCCGCGGCGCAGTTTCGGTACTCGAAATTTAAAGGGATACAACCCCCGCGGCAGAGTTGCAGGTTGTGGCTTGATCCTGCATTTCAACAACAGATTGTGCGGCCTATAGTCTCTTGTCTCTAACACGAACCAAGCGACGACAAAAAGACAGTAGCATTCACCAGCGTCATGGCGGCCATCAGACTTATGCCGCTGAAGCACATGGCGGGCATCAGCCTGCTTGGCTGTGTGCTCATCAAGTTGCTTCATCTGTTCGACAACGCGACACAATCCGTCATTGTTTTCATCGGCTTGTTTTCTGCACAAATTGCCATTTATTCGTCATATGCTATTTTTGTATATCCCTATTTCGTGTCACCTCTCCGCCATCTGCCTCAGGTCAAAGGTGGACTGCCCTTGTTAGGCCATGGCCTAAACATGCGAAGAAAAGGCCCTGGCGTCATGGCAAAAGAATGGTCGGTAAACATTTTTTCGCAAATTCTTCCGCTCCGACTTGCTGACTGTATAATAAAGGATTGGTGAAAGCCCCAATGACGGCCTGATTCGTGTTCTTTGGCATTTCAATCAGGAAATGGTCATCGTCAACTCCCCGCAAGCACTTTCGGAACTTCTTGTCACCAAGTGCTACAGCTTCGAGAAACCAGAATTCGCGCGCAAGTTTCTGGCCTTCATCATTGGCTGGGGTCTTCTCACCTCAGAAGGCGACGAGCACAAGAAACAACGACGTGACATGCTACCCGCATTCTCCTTCCGTCACGTCAAGGACTTGTATCCGCTCTTCTGGAAAAAGTCATGCGAATCTGTGCGTGAGATCACAGCTTCTTGCGACAAGAAAGGTTACAAAGAGATGGACATTTCTGGGTGGACTGCGCGCTGTGCATTGGATATCATTGGTCTTGCTGGTGTCGGTGTAGACTTCGGCTCCATCAAGAACCCCGAAAACCCCCTCGCCCAGAGCTATGAGCTTTTGCAGCCATCGCCAGCCGACATGCCTCTCCTTGGACTTCGAGCCTTTCTCCCCGACATCATCATGGACAATCTGCCGCTCCAACGAGTGAGAGATGCCGCCAAAGCCTCCGCTCATATCCGAGGTGTTGCTCTTGAGTTGATTCAAGAAAAGAAGCGTCTACTAGACAAAAAGCAAGACGCAGGCCTGGATATTCTTACCGTTGCTTTAAGCGGACGTCTCTTCTCCGAGACTGCTCTTGTTGATCAAATGATGACATTTCTCTCTGCTGGACATGAGACCACTGCATCTTCGCTCATCTGGGCGACGTACTTCATGGCCAAGTACCCAGAGATGCAGGAGCGTCTTCGAAAGGAGATTCGCGACACGTTACCTTCTCCAGACAGCGATACCGAGGTCACCAGTGCGGTGATCGATTCCATGCCATATCTAAACGCTGTTTGCAGCGAGGTCTTGCGAACAAACAGCCCAGTGGCACAATCGGTGCGAGTCGCGAATCACGACACCACTCTCCAGGGACAGTTTATTCCTAAGGACACTCTGCTAGTTTTGGTACCTTGGGCAACAAATACCGATCCTAAGCAGTGGGGCGATGATGCGCACGAGTTCAAGCCCGAGCGCTGGCTCACCCCCGAGAATGGTGGCACGAGCGCGACCAATGCGGCGAGCGGAGGAGCCACGAACAACTACGCTTTCATGACCTTTCTTCATGGACCTCATAGCTGCATTGGTGGCGCGTTTGCCAAGTCGGAGCTGGCCTGCTTGGTTGCCGCTTGGATTGGCCGATTCAAGTTTGAGCTCAAGGACAAGTCCCTTCTCGACGAAAGCAAGATCAAGATCAACCCTAGTATTGTCGCCAAGCCTGAAGGGGGAATGGAGATGTGTGTACAGGTCGCTGATGGATGGTAAATACTCGGCGAAAGTGAATGGTGCATTCAGTTTGTACAACAATTGGGCCGCGAAAATGAAACTCTTGGGAAAATGGTGAGGTGGTCAAGTGTGGCTGCTGCAAGGAGCTTAAGCTCTAACTTAGGAGTAGAGGACATGTACCTTGAAGATGCTAAAAAAAATAGATCTGATGACGCAGTATTTTAGACAGTTGCTGATTCGTTCCAATAATATTTTTCGTTGCTCTTTCCAAATATATATTCCCAATCCGTATATCTTCTCAGCGAGCGGTTGAGCTTACATCATAGGTAAGTTAGCAGCTCTGTCCGCAATTGCCGCCACTTCTTCTGTCCTAAATGGCGACACGACAAGAAGGCACAGCCCTCCGAGGACTCGAAACCTGACCCAGCGAGATATGCAAAACCTCGGAAAAGTAATGCAAATCAACATTATGCGATACGATTGTGCCTGCCTACATTTTCACCCTGCACGAAGACCTGTGCCAAATCATTGTGCTGAAAGACATAACACAGTTTGCACAGCTAGCTGGAAACTGTGAGTGGCTCTCAAACCCTCTACATGGCCAGGTTAATTAATGTAGTAAGCGTGACTCCACGTCTAATAAAGTGCCCCCGCGCCCCAAGACAAGTGTGTGGTGCATTCGTTTAACCAGCCAGTTCACCGCTCGCTTCACGTTCCAAGCCCAAGAACGCTGGGTACACTATATTGTCAGGACTGGCTTGAAGCAGTGAGTGGTGTATTTATATGCATATCCTAAACCTCGACTGATTGGCACCGGCTCCCGAATCGCCCCGCGAACACAATCTGCTTCTCCGAGGCGGAGCGGAGACTCTCGTCAACTATTCACCCCACTGCACTAAGAGGTTCTCGCTAGCTGATAGTGGTTAGTGAGTTCGTTCCCGGAAATCTTCAGCCTGCTCCAGACGGCTCTGGCGCCACAATCTGTAATCACAAATAACCAGCCCTGAATTCTCACCCTCCGGCGGGCCGAGGACGAACAGTAACAAGGGTCGCGATCAATGCATGCTTTTCCTGCGACCTGGGTGTTTCAGCCGTGTTCGTCTGCAGCTTTGTTGTATTTACGTCACGTCCACTCCAGATTGTCACGCCGAACGGAAGAGGATATATGCGTGAAGGCGATTCTGGAGTGCACGTAACTTACAAAAGTCTGAAGCTCGGCCATGCCATCAGATCCCACCGCTAGTTGCCACCCAGTGTTCCTAGTCAGCATCGTCCGCTGTATTAATTATGGGCGTCGTGCCGTCCCTGAGAAGACACCCATCGAGAAAGGGGGGTGAGGGGAGAATTATAACATGGCAAATTCTCCTCAGCGGCGCGCCATGTCGCCCAATGCGAATGCGCGAATGCGCGAGTGCGCGAATGCACAACTGCGCCACTAACAATGGCCAGCGTCGGCATTCTCCACTGCGTTAATGAAATGTAGGCGATTCATCAGGAAAGGCTAACAAAGGAGTGTTCGTGAGCAAGCGGCAATCTGCCCTCGATTGAAAATGCTTCTCTGTTCACGAAGAGACGCCCATGCAGGGGATGGAAAATCATGAATATAGGCCCTGGCCTTGTCATTACCTTTTTTGTTTTTGCATTCAGCCTCTATCCGAGTTGATTTCTCTGGTATTTGTATACTTGGCAGCACCACAACAATCTTGAAAGCTGGTCGAAGATCGTGTGTCGGTCCCTCAGCTTGCTGCTTATAACAGATGACACCATACGCCCGCCAGCTAGAGAGGATCGGTGGTTGGATATAAGCGAGTGCCGAGCTGACCAGGGCTCAAAATACAGTTCCACACTCTTGACGGGCACTGACTGTAAGTCGAGAGTTTCTCAAGTGGCAGTGCTTGCAACATGGACATGCGACACAGCATGCCTGTCAATAGGCGGTACACTTACACATCCTGCACGTTGGACCACCAAGACATGTGTGGAGCCTCGCGCGCGGCAGGCCTCCTGGAAGCTAGCGCTGACTTTTAGCTGTGTCTGGCCGGGGCTCGGCTCGGCCAATATCAGTGTTGAACTCACCAGCGGCCACGACAGGACCAGGCCTTCTCTGCCAAAAAGTTTCGGCTGTCGCCCGGCTGCCAGGCTCGCGTGTTAGGGCTGCGATGGGAGTAATTGCAAACTCAACACAATTCGGTAACTGTCCGATGAGCCAGTCCGAGGTTTGTTGTACTGCGTTGCGACGGACTAGTCTGGCGCTGCAGGCAGGTGCTGTGAGAGTCTCGAACCACCCTCCAGAAAGGGTTTGCGACTGCATGCACTTGTAAGGACGTGCTCAGACATGCATTTCTTTAAACTCAATAATAGCGCCTAAGAAAGCTAGAAGCAATTTTCCTCAGAAATCTCGACGTTTGGCACACGGTTTGAAGCCGACATTGCCCTGAACACGAATACTTGGGATCTCGCCCCCAGTTTAGCACTGACCATTGCTAGGCTCACATATACAACATCCTTGGACAGGAGCTAGCCAAGGGGGGGGCAGACTGCCGGATGTCAAGTGAGCCGGCATCTGTGAAAGCTACCCCAAATACGGATTTGTAGGGCCGTTTTGAGACGCTAACGCGCGGTAAGTGGCCGCTTTTCCAGATTGCGACCAGGTAAGAAGCTTCTCCCGGTCTCATCTCATTACAGTTCGTGCAGTGAAGATCTCTCCAAGATGACGAGTCCCATGCCAACTATCACGATTTACTTTAAGTATCAAGGCATGCCTCACATCACCCGAGATAGTGGCCATGTCCAATCGGGCCCCATCGATTCTTCAATCTACTTGATCTTCAATCTTTCTGATTGCCTGGTCATATCCGGCTTCCCGCAGCCTCTTAGCCACTTACACGCCATCCACTCTCTAGCTGACAATCCAACCACATATCTGCCACCAACATGGGACCGAGCCGTGAAGCTTGCGATCGCTGCCATGCGATGAAGACGAGATGTGTTCGGTCGCCTGGATCACAAGTCTGTGTCCGCTGCAACCGCCTCGGGTTTTCATGCCACTATAGCCCTCCGGGCCGCACCGGGCGGCCCGCTGGCAGTAAACAGAAAATTGGTACAAACCGAACCAAGCATTCTCCCCGACCACCCCATCGAAAGCCAGTGCAGTGCAGCCCGACATCGCCTTGTATCGAACAAGAAACTGCTGCTCCTATTTTGGGCCACATTTCCCCAGCTCTGACTGCCGATGAGCCTTCAGACTCGGCCCTTCCAATCAGCTTTCCGCAGCTTGAACTGTTCGGCTCAGACAACACTTTTGGTGGCGGCGCAGACTCGATGTTCTTCATGGATGACTTGTTCCAGGATGTCATCAACAGCAACATTGCCAACAATACAACAAATATTTGCATGACACCGCCCTCTACAGTCTCCCAGGAGCCTATGGAGCATTTATTTATCGACTCTGCTCCGTTGTCAGGGGCCAGCTCCGCGGTCTCTATGGAAGAGGCGGAGTTCGTTCTTTTAGATGCACAAGGACAGCTGCTACACCTTGTCCGAGCTCTTTCCCAGTGTTCAAGTTTCCCGCCGGATGTGGAGGAAATATATCGTATTACCGACTCCTTTGTCAAGGTAGTGGACGATATTGCCACAGGTTTGGATGCATCTTCTACACGAACATCATGGTGCAATGGCTCGACTACTCATATGCTGCTTTCGAGTTGCTACATGAGTCTCATTCAGGCGTTCGAGTGCCTGGTCCGCCTATTAAGGCGCGAGCTAGCCCCCACGGCCGATGGCCTTGAGCCAACTCTCGGCATCAATTTGGGCCAGACGCAGATGTGCATCCCCACCACGGCAAGCAATGTGCCGTACATCGGTACGGACAATGTGCGCTTGGCGATGCCCCATCGGGCTGTGGCGGAGATCAATCTTCACCTAGTGGGCCAGGCTGTCCAACGTCTCAAAGCCTCCCTCTCTCGGTGCTCAGCCAAGGTCCGGCCGGGGCTAGGTATGGAGAACAAGCTGTCGATACACGCTCTGGATAGCTCAAGTGCAATTTGCGCCTTTATGAAACTAGCCATGAATGAGTTGGGGCAACGAGAAAACAGCTTACTGTCGGGTTTGCAGATGCCCACATTGTGATAACAGCCGGCAAACAACAATGCTTAGATGGGTATGCAGAGAAGTGGGATAGAATATGAGGAGCTATGTATAAATAGAAAGCTTTGATTTAACGTAAATCTTTCTTCTCATGTAGAGCGGATAAGCTGACGGTGGATGAAACATGATCTAGCGTAAGTTAGCGAGGGGTGACCGCTACCAGGAGTAAACCTCGACTACGGAGTGCGCATGGCTGCTACTAACATTAATTAAGGCTCTATCTCAACGAAAATGTCAAAATGAGGACGATTCTTGTTGAAAGTACAGGGATAAACGAACTAGCCAATACATACTAAGCATGTCCAGGGTGCAAAGTTACACTGCGTGCCCTTTTAGCAATGGCGATCGTATTGCGAATCCGCAGCCAATCAAACGGCGGCAGCGACTGCACGTAGACCAAATTTCTAGACGTATAAAAATTAGAACCGGCCGTCTTATCCGGTACAGTGGCGGTAAGACTGGACAAGGGTAGTTTGGGCAGATGGTTCACTTTCGTGCCTCGATCTACGCGCCGTCCACTTCCCGGCCGGCATAGCCCAGGGACCTGTTTTGCGGCTCATGCCGGCATAACGCTTGATGCATCAGCTCGTACGTGGCGCTGGCCGTTGTACTTCGCCCACCAGGGTCATATGGCTGACGGCGCCGTGCCGAAAAACACTATCCGCCATCTCTAAGCTTAGTTTATGTGCTCGGTGTCAGACATTATTGCGTCACTGACCGTGGACTCTGCGTCCTGACGCACGTGTATCTGCAGAGGTGGATTGGGCTGGTTGGCGATTTTCGGAGTATAATTGCCGTCGAGGTTGGGAACCTGAGTTTTGCTCTACTGCAGGAGAACGGGGCCGAGTCCGGTTGCCATTATATCGTCCTTGCCCTACGAAAAACAAGGATTGGCTTCGAGGAAGCGGCCAATGCTGGCTCAGTTCTCATTCGGGTAAACCTCCAGAATGATGAAATGCGCCCAAATTCCCGCTCGCGGGTGCTCCTGGAGCTGTTCAGGTCGGAATACTACGTTTAACCTCATAATTCTTTTTTCTTTTCGCATTTTTGGATTGCTGTTGTCAAACGATCGAGGCCAATATGCCCCGCCCAGTTCCCGACAAGTCATCGCTGCGTCGCGGATAGGCCGGCTTAGTCGGAGAATACATCATCAAAACTTTGCTTCGCCGGGCAAATTTATTTCAGCTAGGCCGTTTTTGGGACCACTTTCCTCTCTATAGTAACTAAGTCATGATGGCGACGACGGTACTTGTGCCCTCGGTGAAACTCAACCCGTCGATTTAGTCCTGGCAGGCCGGCAGAGAAAAGACGGTGGCAGGCCGCGGGTACAGTGGCCACGGTCGGCAGATTGAATATACAGTCTTAATTATCAAACAACCACACTCAACCCTTCGCAGTCTTGTTCCCGTCTGGTTTGCCAAATCTAAATGATTCCATATTCTACACTGGTCCGGAACTGACGCTGCCATCCTTCCTTCTTCTCAATACGTGTCCCCCTCTCGCCCCTGTAAGCTTACCGGCATCCACCGCAACAACACCATTTACAAGCACAAAATCAATGCCTTTACTCGTCAACTTCGGCTGCTCAAATGTGGCCATATCCAGAATTGTCTCTGGGTCAAACAGAACCAAGTCTGCCGCCGACCCAACACCAATATGGCCGCGGAAAGGATATACATTGAGACGCTTAGCTGGGCGCGATGTCAAATGTGCCATCATTTGTGGGATAGTGAACATGCCCAGCTCGCGGGCATAGTGGCCTATTGAGGGGCACGTTAGTATATGGGCTCGGGTAAGAAGGCTTGCATACTAGCTTACCCAGATACCGTGTGAATGTGCCATAGGCACGGGGGTGCAAAGTTTCTCCATGGAGAATCGCATCGCTCCCACTCATGTGTTTCTCATGTTGCATAATGAGACGCACGTTGTCTTCGTCGCCAATATGCATCAAGCAGCTCGTTGCGAGTCTATCCCGCAATAGAATGTCATAGAAAACTTCAATGGCTGGTTTACCGAGGGATCGGGCAACTTCTGCGACTCTTCTGCCCGCATAGCCAGCCAAGGCTTCGTGCTGCGTGCTTCCAATCTAGCCGAGCTTGTATCAGTCTCTAGATACTTTGGCGGCCGAACATCAGAAAATACAAACCTGAATTTCGTCCCAATTCGTCGGAATGCCGTGGCCACCGTCACACCCAGTCACTTCAATGGCTACACGGATCTTGTCGCGCATCTCAGCATTGTCCAGCCTTTTTAGCGTCTCATCCGGGCCACCCGCCGACGCCCAACTTGGGAGAAGCGCCGCCAACGTCGTGCATCCTGGTAAGTAGGGATAGGTATCCAGGGTCACGTCAATGCCACAGCTAAGAGCCTTATCGACCATCTGCAGTAGCTCCGGAGCTCGGCCCTTGTTCTCAGAAAAGTTCATGGTCGCATGTGTCAGATCTAGTCGGCTCGGAATTAGTTGGGCCATGCCGCGTCAAAGGCCGGCGTTCCCAGTAACTCACGGATTGGACAGCCGGTGTTCTTGCCAAGGCCAATCATCTCGTCGTAGCTCTCAAGAGCTCTGAATCCGTAACTTCGATGGTGTGGAGCATAGTAAGTGCCAGGATACTCGTCCGACATAGCCTTGCAGAGGATGGCGAGCTCCGAGGTCGAGGCATACATGCCAGGCGTATAGGTTAGGCCGCTTCCATCACAAAGATTAGTAATTCACACGGGAACTATAAACTTGCCAATAATTACCTGGACATTCCAACTGCTCCTTGATCGATTGCTTCTCGCAAAAGCCTAACCTGGTCCTCTATCTCCGTCGGACTGGCGGGGGTGTCGTTGGGTCCGCACGCCAAGAGACGAAGATTGCCTTGCGGCACCAACATTGCAACATTGGTCGCAGTTTTGTTCCGCTCTAGGCAGTCGAGGTACTCACCCACTGTCCGCCAGTCAAAGATTCCGGTGCTTTGGTGCTTGGTCTGGCACTCCTCGTCCGAAGGGTTGCCATTCCAGCCAGCTATTTGGTTACGAATGGCCCGCAGCTGCTCATTAGTGCGTATGGGCGCATAGGAAATTCCGTCTTGGCCAACAACCTCGGTCTGCGTCATCGAATTAATATGCGAGTCTCACGGCTTGCCCCCACCTCATGTTTCGGCACTCTCTCGCTTACTGTACAGCCTTGTGAAATCTTGGCTTCGTGCATTGGACTCGTAATGAGATACAAGTCCGAATGTGCATGCATGTCTATAAATCCTGGTGACAAATAACGGCCTTTGGCATCGATTCGCCGGGCCGTCGTGGACTCTACTGTGCCAGGGGTGCCGATCTGCGCAACAAGGCCATCTTCGACCAGAACATCTGCCACGAAGGGTTTCGCGTCTTCCTCACCTGTGATTACAGTGGCAGAGAGGAATATGATAGATTCCATGGTTATCTCTGATAGAGTGAGATCGACTGCAGAGTTTGTGGCATTTGCATTGACAAGTTCAAGTTCAACCCCCAAATGTCGAGGACACTTGAACTCCTCTTCTTACCCTCACCGTGGGGGTCAGGCGTGGGGTGTGGGGGCATGCGGGGGAGGGTCTTCGTACCCTACACGGGCTTTCGACAGTGGTCGTCGACAATTGTGAAGGAGCCTCAGCTTCGACGAGAAGCAGGCCGGCTGAAAAAGTGGTTAAGCCTGGAACATCTGTAAGAGCCAAGTTTCGAATCATGGTGTAGGGATGCAGGGAAAGCCAAACATTGCAAGCACCGTCATGTGTCCACAAACAGCGTCGAACCTCTCACCAGGTATCCGAATACACATTCTTCGTGTTTAAGTCATCATTTCTAAAGCACTCATCAAGCTAGCAGTGCGACGCCAAACTACCTAAAGGAAGCATCCGAAAGAAGAAAACACAAATTCAAAACAAAACAAGAAATGATCCGTGCAGCTTCACGCAATCGAGCGCTGGCTTGACAAGTAACCCGAACCCTTTCCGTTCAACATATATATACCGGACAGTGCTCGTGGGTCATGACCCGCATAGCGGACATCACAAATACATCACGTTCTACAAGTAGTCTAGCCAAAAAAAAAAACGCCTACCAGAAGCTGCACCATCCGATGTAATGCTGGCAGAGATTTTCCAGCTTCGTCGCTTCGATGATGAGCTTGTTGACCTGATTCACAACATCAAGCTCCTCATTTTCCTTGAAGTCGCGACCGTTCAGCTTCTGTACGACGCGATCCAAAACCTCAACAGCTCTGGCATTCTGCGTCTCCGTGTCCTGGGCGCCATTAGCGCCTTCGGGTTCGACGCCGCTATTAGTTCTGGCTCTAGGGCGTGTCATCATGGCACCGACGGGATCACCGTTGGCCATGAGCTCTGATGGTGCAATGTCAGCCTCCAATATGGACGGCCTACGTGCCCTACCGCCGCCATTCATGCCAATAAGAGCAGCCTCCCGGTCGGAACGGAAGTTGGGTCCAGCAGGCGAGGCTGTGTTCGTCAGACGCCAAGTGAGCAGAGGATCGTGAATGAACTGTAGCGAGGTTAGTTAGATGACGCGATGAGCACGCTGATGAGGATACTTACAGCTTCTAGGACTGCCATCACGCTCTCCTTGTTGTCTCTGAGAATACGCATGACGTGCTCACATGTTATTCTGAAGCTTCCTTCAATGTTGCTGACTTCCATTGCGTATGTGAGCATGCGCGTCAAGCGGAACGGCACACGTTCTGGATACTTTTCGCGCTTCATAGCGACTTCAAAGCAGTCACCAAAATCGATGTGGAAGATGTGGCCGTTAAGTCGGTCGAGCATCAAGTTCGAAGGGTGACGATCACCCAGACCCAGAATGTAGCCAACCATAGACATGACACCCAAAGATCTGGTGTAGTTGGTGCGGCGCTCAAGCCAGGCCTCCGAAGACTTGGATTTCAGCCATAGGACACGGTAAAGATCCTGGCCAGTAGTATTATCCAAAGCATAGCCAAAGACCTCCACCTTTTGCATGAGTGTGAGATTGTCGTAGTCCGGAGCCATCTGCAGCATGATGCGGTGCTCGATGTTGAGAAGAATCTTGCGGCTCTCACGGTACTCTCGGATGAGGACGTGAAGCGTATCAGTATTAGATCTCCATCCAATAAGGCCTGAGCTCTGTGAAAGGGGAATTGCCGGGAAGCGCAGAATGGTGAGGTGACGCTTATAGCACTCCGAGTCGCTGGCTAGAAGAGTGTTACAAAGACCGAACAGCTGCATGACACGTTCGTCTTGCCGAATATCCTCGTGACCCTTGAGGAGGAACGGGTACGCGTTGCCGTCTGTGCCACTGGCAGTAATTTTTCGAGGACGCTGCTTCGAGTTGATGACAGTCAAAGTTGGTTCGAAAGACTGGATTCTCACAGGAGGTTGGCCACTCCGATAGGTTCCAGGGATAGCCAAGTCAAGGTTCTTGACATTGAGTAGTTTGGGCGAGCAGTAGGTTAGATCAAGGGTTGTGACCTGTGGTAACTGCCGAGAAATTCGGCGGAAAACCTGGTAGTAGAGATCCCACGCCTGGTTTAGGTCATTGAGATCATGACTAGTCTCGTACTGATGGCACCATTCTCGTGCTTCTCTCAGATCACGACCGAATGCCTGGGCGAATGAGATCTCGCGTAGTGTCTCTGGCCCACGCTCCAGCAAACTGTGAAGCGGCTCAAGGGTTTGAAACATGCCTTCGATATTTTGATCACCAAAGTATAGTCTGGAAGCTTCTTCCAGGCCCTCATGCCATTGCTCATGCCACAAAACCGCGACGCGAATGAGCTCGTGGCTGACAAGATCGGCCTGGGCCACCAGGTTGGCGCTGTGCTGACGCATGCTGTCCATAATCTGTGCGGCAGACCGTGATCTGCGGGTGCTCTGGACAGACTTCATTGCGACCGTGAGAGGATAGACCAACGCTTGAGGATGCGCGCGACCAACGTCGGCGAGGAGGTTGTGCACTGACTGCTGTACTCGCATATTGGGCTGATTGATACGTGCAATCAATTGAGGGAGAACCTCTAGCCAGGTATCAACACTGACGTTCGCGAAACCTTCTGTGACAGCAGAGTGGACATCGGCGTGACCTCCGTGTGTGAACCAGAGTGTCAACAGACGCAGAGTATCTTGAAGCGAGCTTCCAGCTGAGAGCGCGATTGACTTGAAGAATCCCTGAATGGCGGGCACGACGTGCTGGATAATACTGGCGGCATCTGTTCGGTTGGTGTCGCCCTCGGTGCGGGCAGTGAGAGTCTGGACAATTTCAAAGTTTGCGAGGGCCCAGGCATGCCATGCTTTATACCACCGTGGATTGTACCTTGTAGCTTGAGAGTATGAGGTGAGAATCTCTTCAACATTATTTCGCTGCCAGTTGTCCTTGTTGAGAGCGATAAGCCATTCGCCCTGGCGAAGGTAGCACTTCGCTAGCAACACGGTTTGTTCCACGAGCGCACGTTGGGTCTGCGGTGTGATGATAGACGAGTCCACCTGGTTTTGGAAAGCATAGTCGGCAGTCGTAAGTTCAGTGCCAGACTGAGACGAGAGATGCATCTTGGTCATATCGAATCGATGCGCAGTTTCGTTGGTAAATCGCTGCAAGCAGTATAGAGTGCGCTCCGAAATGTTGCGCTGCGTCCGACTACTAGTTTGCTGGCCAGTCTCCCACTGGAACTTAAGCATAGCATATATAACCTGTGCCGGAATATTCTTAGGCAGCGATGAGCCTTCTTTCCAGAACGGGATCATGTTTTCGAGTGGCGCTTCAATCCCGATGAGCTGTTTTAGCGATTTCTCCGCCAGACCCATGCGACCGGACTTGCGGCACAAGTTGGCAAATTTGATCCACATGCGCATGTTTTCTGCTGGTTGAATGACCAAGGCACGAAGTCTCAGTACACGATGCCAGAGATCGACATTGCGCTGGCAGCCCTCGAGACGCGTCTCCCAGGTCTTCCGCATAGTCGCGCGCTTCTTCTCGTCGCATTGTTTGTATACAATCAGTTCCTCCAACTCGGCAAGCATCTGAACGCGGACCACAACAGGATAGGCTCTGTTGTACGATTCACTGACGAGGGCACTAAGCTCGGTATCCAAGCCTTCGCGGGCTTGCTGAATGTTGTTGATGGCCTCTCTAAATTGATTTCGGTGCAAGGCCAAGATGGCGCCGAAAAAAGACCGGTCTGGCGAGTTTCGTTTCAGTGAAGACAAATAGTTATCCATCGAATCCCACTTGCCAAGACCCCAGGCTGCTGCGGTTGCCAACGGCGCAATCATGCGCTGTACCTCCGGGGCCGAATTTTGCCAGGTGTTCCCGGTAAGTGTGGCAAGGGCATCCCACTCGCCGAGGGCGTGGAGGCATCTCATTTTACCCATAACAATGTCAATAGGGACAGCTTGCTCTGGAGGTACTTCTGCTTCTCGCTTGTTGTAGAAGGCTAGGGCCTCTTCCCAACGCTCAAGCTTTTCGAACCAGGTTTCGCGAAGTTGAATGCCTTCCTTATAAAGTTGAGCTTTTCGCAGGATACCGATGGCAGCGTCCGACTGCTGGAGCTGATTGTTGATGACAATCAATGCCTCGACGGCTCCACTACTTTGGTCTTGGAGAAATTCGAGTTCTTTGTAATGAAGAGCCTTGGCGTAGGCGTGACATCGCGCAGCCTCGCGACCGAGTACTCGAATGTCGATAGGCAACGCCTTGTCATCGTGTTCCATAAACTCCGCGAGGTTTAGAAGGAGACCGAGCAGATCCGGTGGAACATTTTCAGACTTGATGGCACTCTCGATATTTTGAATGAGTTCTTCCTGAAATTGCTCGAACAACTCGCTCCAGCAAGAAACGAAAGCAGAGTTGAAGAGTTCTCGCGCAAGGGGAAGATAGACGCTTGCTAAACTCGCGCAAGCACGTAGAGCATGGTTGGGAGACTCTGTCAAAAGAGTTGTACTGAATCTTCGCAGCCATTCCTGCCAATCTTCCTTTGTTGACTTGCCCTTGGTATCCCAGGCCGCCTTCAGATGTATTGCGTTCATCTCTAGCTTTTTGGTGCCTAAATCCGCAAATGCAGGTTCAATGCCGCGGTCAAAATAGCGTGTTTCGGTATTCAGATCCTGCGGCAGCGCCTCGCCCTTCTGCAGTTTGCTGACCAGAAGCTCATAGTTGGCATGTTGGATTTGTCGCAGATTGATCACCTTGTTCACGGTCCCCATAAAATTGATGTAGTCCTTGCCGAGCTGTTGAATGAGGGCACACATCGTGTCCAGTGCGGCATTTCGCAGTGCCGGCTCGCTGGCATCAAGCACTCGGGTGAGGGGGTGTATAATCTTGGCAGCATAATCGTTGAGGTTGACCTGCTTGGAGATTTTGCCAATGGACTCGATCGCTTGCTTTCGGAGGAATGGGGGTTGTGTAGCCTTTTCAAAAGTTCGCACAATGACAGGAATAATTAGATGCATGTATTCCTCGGCGCTGGCTCCAAACACGAGAAATGCGTGTAAAACTCGCTCGGAGGGAGCACGTTTCACACTGGTGTCCTTTTCGAGTACACCAAGCATCATAGGCAAAAGACCGGCCAAGTATATTTTGAATTCGCCTTCCAGAGACCGAGAGATTGCCTCGATAAGTGATAGGATGGTAGTCTGCAGCGACGACGATTTGCTCCAGTATTCTTGCAGGATCTCGATGATACCGGGGAGGTAGTTCCTGATGTGCTGTCTGACAATGCTGACCAGCGTTGCCAGCTGGTTGAAGTAGGACTCCAACCTTGTCGACGGTGAGGACCGAATGACCTGGAGGAAAGCGGGGATGATGCGATCCAAGAATGAGACGCACTCTAGGCCAAGCGTTCTAAATATATTCATGATCGCCTCAATGACAGCTGCGTGATGTTGAGCAAGGGACTGGTCCTTGAGAATCTGAAGCAAGGCATTGATAACAACAGTTGGAAAGTACTCCTTGCTGGAAGGGGTCAAGCCGCTCATCATTAGTGAAATATCAGTCATTGGGCCGAGTTCGGCTCGAGATTGTGTATCGAGGGGCTTTTCTTCGGCCTGTTGGCATTTATAAGGATCGAGAGCACCCAGAATGCCCATGAGCTTGATGGTCTCCTGGCGAATTGGTCCGCGTTGGTCTTCGGTGCGAATAATGCTTTGCAGGTTTTCAAGTAGCTGCGGGTATTCGAGATATGGCCGAATGACATAGCCTGAGTTGCTGGCTAGTTGCCCAAGTGCGTGGAGTGCGGCCTCTCGCTTGATGTTTGAGCTCTGATCCTGAAGTGCTTCAATGATTAGGGGCATCAGGCGGTCTTTGTATGGAAGCATATCCTCACCGCCAACTGTCGCAAGCTCGCCGATGGCTTTGAGTATGGTGGCTGCGACAGAAGGGTTTGGGTCGCTAGCCTTTGGAAGAAGCACCGAGATCATGGGTTCCACGTAGGGTTTGATAAGAGACTGCGCATTCTGTACGAGAAGGCTGAGAAGCTTGGCGCTTTCTTCCTTGCTACGAGCAACATCCGAGAATTCAAGCTCCGTAAGCATTTGAATGAGGGTCTTGCGGAGAGATGGAATGACGTATGCGGGATTGTATCTAGCCAGTCGGCCAATGATGGACACGGCAACTTCTCTGATGACGAATGCTTCGTCATTGAGGGCGAAGAAGAGAATGCGGATATTTTCGGCTTTTGCAAGGTGGCGATCGAACCGTTCATCTAAAGCCGCGAGCACAGTCCGTCGAATGTTAGGCTCAGGATCAGAGATGCCCACGGTCAGAAGCTTTTCGATTACATCACCGACCACTTGAAGGGCGTGATAGCTTGTTTGGTTGACGATTGGATCACGGACATAGAGCTGACAACAGGTGAGAGCGGCAGCCTCTCTGATGTCTGGATCTTCATCTTCAACATACTTGATAGCTACATCACGGACAAACTCATTCAGAATATGTCCAGCAAAATCGAAGCTTCCTAGCGTGTTCAGCGCCAACTTGACTTCGGCACGACGATGTTCGTATGCCTGTGGGTCTTTGCCGTCTTTCGCAATGACAGGGACAGATGAGAGAGTGTTGGGTTGAGGAGCGCCAAGTGGCTTGAAAGGCTCGCCACAAAGGACCACACTGAGCATATCCAACAGACGTTCTTGAATCGTCGGCTTCACAGGTGGAATATAAAAAGCCATATCGACGAGAGCTTGCGTTAACTTTGGCGTGAGCTCGCAAGCAAAGATAGGGTCCAACAGCGCTTCCATATATTTGCTGAGAGTCTGACCAACGGCCACGGCGAGTCGGCTGATGCAGTCGAATACTGGGTCCACAGATCCTCTCTTGCGAGACTGCGCACTAAGCCCTTCCCTGACGTAAATGAGCACACCGTCGAGATAGGGGGCAATGGCGCTCTTGACAGAATTGGCAATGTTTCCGATGGCAAGGAAAGCATCGTTGCGTTCCTTGTCCTTCTTGAGCATGCCCGAGAGGTAGACCATGAACTTGTGCAGCCATGACTGGGCAAAGTCAGCTGGAGAATAGCTAGCCAAATCGGGAATGAGGAGAACGACTGTGTTTCTGACAGTCGGTTCGCGATGGTCCTTGTGTCGGAACACAACATCGCATGCCTCTTGGTAGTGCTCCTGCATAAACATGCCGCCCTGTTCGAGGAGTTCTTTGAGCACCAGCAAGGACGCATGTGTATACTCTACAGTATTGAATTTGAGGCCCTGCCTGGCTTCGTTGTAGATTTTGCCCATCCATAGTTGTTTCATTTCCTGGTCTCGATCGCGGATGATTCGGAAACACGCGCTGACAGTCTCGGCTGATGCTTCTCGAATTTGCTGCCTAATGTCGCGCAAGCCAACCCAGATCAAATCGAAAATTGTTTGGATATATTGGTACATCAATGTCGGAGCATTGACCGCCAGCTCTCGCAGCACTAGCACCGCACTGTACCGTCGTTCTTCGACTCGGTCGTTTTGTAGCCACTCGAGCGCCGTGTTTACTTCCGAGTCGACAAGTTCTGAAATAAGCGATCCGCCGGGTCGACATAATTTACCGAGGGCGACAGCGGCCGGGCGCATTGGGTTCATATCTTTGCCTCGCAGCAGTGTTTTCAGGTTTTGTGTAAATCGCGTATATTTGAGTGCGACATCGACGCCGTCAAAGTCGACGAGCGCATCCAGCGCATAGATGCCGCCCAGTCTCTCAGCAGAGTCGCCGCCATGCGTGATGAGTTGTGTAATCTTGTTGTTGACAGTATTGTAGAATGATAGAAACTGTTCTGGGTTCAGATCTGCGCGGAACCCCGTTAGTTGCGGCTTGGATTTAGCGTACATAATATTTCCAATTTACCTCGATGGCATATTGTGACGAGGTCTTTTAGCTGTAATGCAGCTCTCCGGCGTACATCGTCGCCGACTCTATAATTAGATGGTCAGTTTCTGTGGCCTCGCTCGACTGTGAGCTTCATACCTGGATTTCAGCTGGCGACTGATGTGATCCAGCCGCTCCAGTGCGGCGGGTTGCTGCTGTGTCATGGCAGCGGTTGCTCACAGCTCTACAGCTGCAGCATATGCGATACCACGGGATTCGAGAGTCGTAGCCGCCGTCGAAGGGAGTCGCGCAAGCAAAGAGGCGTCCGAGCCGGTTAGTACGAGGGAAATGTTGCGGGCGTTGGGCGAGAGCTGTAGGAGACTGTGCGTTAAAAATACACCGTACTTCCTCCGCAATTACGTTACACACACATAATGATATGTGCAGTGAGTAGAGGTGCGTGGCTGAAGATGGATGTCGACACTTTGACCTTGTGCGGCGAGCTTCCTGTGGCACGCGCACTGGGAGCTGGAGCTGATCTACAAACAGTGCGTAGCTCTACTTGACACTGCTTGAACCAGCAGTGGAGACGGGGTAATTCAACGACCACAGGTCTTTACACTGCGCTTCACACTGTGCAACGCCCGACCCCACCCACTGCAGATGCCTGCGCCCGCTAGCGCGACAAGGTGGTCATCACCTGCTCAAATATTACCATTCTTTTACGACAATTCGTATTTATTCATCGCCGCAACGAAACACTCGCCATGGGTAATGATGGCGGCTCAATACCCAAGCGTCGAGAGCTTGTAAAGAATGCAGCTCGAATGCCGACAGTATCCGAGCTCAAGGCGACTATTCTCGAATCGCTTGGCCATGCCTGGTCGCATTGTGCGCTGAGCGATGCGCCGCTTGACATGGATGCTGCAGTGTCGGATGCCTCTGGTCGACTTTATAATTACGAGGCTGTTTTGAAGCACTTGCTGCCTTCTGAAGAACCTGCAGACGCAGACAGTGCTGCTACAACCATTCGATCTCTTCGCGACATTGTGAAGATCAAGTTCATGAACCGCGACGGCACGTGGGTTTGCCCAGTCTCTCTGAAGGAGCTTGGCCCAGCCACGCGATCGGTATATATCGTACCCTGCGGCCATGCGTTTGCCGAAGTTGCCGTTACCGAAATCAGAGAAGATCTCTGCCCCGAATGCAGTGAGCCTTTCGAGCGCGAGAATATCATTGCCATCCTGCCAACGACCGACAAAGACATTGAGCGCCTTGTGAAGAGGATGGAGGACCTCAAATCAAAGGGTCTGTGCCACTCCATGAAAAAGGACAAGTCTGAAAAGAAGAAGAAGCGCAAGGGGGGCAGTGTTGCGCGAGACAGCAGAGACGAGGGAGAAGAAAACGGAACTACAAATGGGAACAAGAAGGCGAAAACGGACGATGCTAGGATAAGCGGAATCAATAATCCCCTGGCTGCCAGTCTCACTGCACGTGTTCTAGCAGAGCAGGATGAGAGAAATAAGCTGCGGCACCTGGTCAAGACTGCGTCGACAAGGCGTTAGTAACGTGAGAGGCGCAGATGTATTATAAAGAAGACAGAGATACCCGGAGGACAATTTGAGTCCCCATTCTTGCATAAGCTTGGTGCCATGGGATGATACAAATATGGGCGTGTGTCTTTGCTTTAGTTCTATCTCAAACAAACGGGATGAATTCTTTTCTCACGTCCCACTGATCCTCTGCACTCTGCGGCTCTCGGAATGTTGTCACCGAAATACCATTCTTTTCCCTGAGCCCAATCAAAACATTCTTGATGCGAGAGCCTTCTGCCACGCCATAGGGAGGATGCAGACGGGCAACCTCGACCTTCACGTCCAAAACTTGAGCCAGACTGCTAGTTTCGTGAGTAGTACCAACACCCTTGTCGTCGTGAGCCATTGTGTTAAAATCAAGTAGCTCGTCCAGCTGCATCTCCTCTTCAAATTGATCCAGCGGCACTGTGGGTGCTTGATGAAGTGGAACCTGCCAGTTGCTTCTGTTGGAATCTCTGCTTGAGGCCTCTGAATGTGGTGTGCTATGAGAAGTTGGTCTCGAGTCTGTGGTGCCCACATCGGCGGCTTCCATGGATCTGGCAATGCCCTCTTCTTCGATTTCTATCGTTCGAAGTGCTATCGCAATGGCTTCGTTGGAGTGCCAGAGATTTTCACGCCGATTTCTCAATTCGTCCTTCATTAGAAGCTTCACAGCGGCACGGCGCAGCAGCGGGTGACGGCATTTCTGCGCTGTCCAGTAGACTGGTGCAATCAACTCTGTCTCAAAGCTGAATGAGTGTAGTGGTGGTCCCCGCTGCGCATTTGTGATGATTGCCGAGGCATGCGAAACGATAGTGCCAAAGGCGGCGATGTGACTGTCGTAAGCCAATTCGTCTCGACGCAGCGATGTGGATACCCAGATGGTGGCCGTGTTGTAGTATATGAGTAAAAGATTTTGTGTACAAATGTTTGCCTGTGTCAGTTTTAGGCTGCTAGTGAGGACAATGAAAAGTGTATGCCAATGGCTCAGACGAGATAGCAAACCCTGTTGCGTAGAGGCAAGATTCTGTAAGCCGTGTGAATCAAGCTCTCCCGAGTAAATTTTTGGTCGCGCAGAAGTGCTAAACCGCAGCGCTTCATCCCCCAGGTGATAGAGCAAGCTTCTAGCCTCTGCTATGCTTGCGAAACTCGCAGGCGGCGCGATGGACGGGCGCAAATGCTCCGGTACGCCTGGGGGACTACCACCGTATAGAAACGCCGCTAGACCGAGTCTCGTGTACATGGGGACCAAATCTCGCTTCACCATCTCAAAAGCGGGCGAAGAACAATTGTCGAGGGAGCCTAGCAGCTTCCTGCCTTCGATGATGTGCATCCGTGCCGCCTGTTCATTGTCGAGCAGAAATTCCAGGCACGTATACAAAACACAAGCCAATAGTGGGATGGCTGGCCCATCGCTCGGCTTCCATTGTCTCAGTGACGATATCGACTTTCCGTATTCCGAGTAGACAAACGTTGGCTGAGCGATGGCCGTGCTCTCTCTGTGGGTGCTGAGATGTTCATGAAGGCTGCTCAATGCTAGGACGGCATGGCGTACAATCGGCTCCGTAACACTCAGTCGCATCACCAAGCCGCCCCAAAATTCAGAATCCATTATGTTGCTGAGAACCGGGGCTGACTGGCTGCGATAGTAGTCAAAAGCGCGGCATCCCTCGGCCGACTCAAACTCCATTGTTGGGCTGAGCCGAAGCAGGGCATTGGGTGTTGGGGAGCGACCAACATATCCCTCGCATCGGCGGCCCGTTCCGACGCATCGCAAACATGATGGCTTGGCCTCGTCACATTTGACCTTACGGATTCTTGGTTGCGGTCAGGAGGAATTCATTGACGGGCACACGGGGTTTGCTAATTAACTTGCTTGCAAGTGATGCAGCCTGTGCGGACCTTTTTATTGCCTTTGCGGCCGGAGGATTTTGATACGGCCGGGCGCGCATCTGAATTCATTCTTTCGGTGGTGATTGCAGACTTGATTATGAAATGAGATGAGTTTGGTCATCAGGAAAGATTACTTGGCAGTGAATTAAACTGTGGCGAGATGAAGTGCTGACAGCTGAGGCCACAAACAGTTAGGCGACCCACGGTGCCGAATGCCTAATTTAGGTATGATGGACTGCATCGCCGTTTCGCCCTTGGACGCGCAACCACCCAGCCACAATACTTGAGTACTTACCACTGAAGCACAGGGACGACTCTATGCTGGCTTCTGAGCATTAGCTATCTTCTGGTCATGTCTGAGCAGTTACATATTTATCTTTTGTGCTGCTAGAATAAGATAACTCAGTAGTCTCGGCTTGACGAGATTCCCCTCCGCTATTTCACCCTATCTCACGCTATTTCACAAGTACTTGGAGGAAGCGCTCACGAATGTGCTTTGACGTAGTGACTTGTTATCTTCTATACTTTTTTTCGTCCATTTACTTGACATTCTTTTTCCCTTCTTGTGTTTCTTTTCGTCTTTTTTTTTCATATCTCTTGCACGTTATTTTATTCTTTCGTATCCTCGCCTGGTTTTCTCTTTTCCCTGTTTTTTTTTTTAAAGGAAACCCCTGGCACACCCACTGTAGCTCAGTATTGGCGTGTTTTTTTCTCGCGAAGCCCAGCTAGGTAGTTAGTGGATGCCTAGTAGACAGCGTCAACGGGCTCCCCCGATAACCCCGTTATGGAGTTGTGTCACGATTGTCAAGGTTATGTATATTGGAAAGTAAACGGATCTCTATTGTCCCCTCACTCACTCAGATCATAAAGAAAACTATCAAAAGCCAAGTATACAGCTCGCGCGAACATTTGGATCTGCGCAGGTGCCTGACAGCTGCCTGGTGTGCCTGGTGACGACAGCCTTGTTCATGAAGCGGCGGCCATCACGAGCGAATCACAGCCACGCTGCGGCGTAGCCGACGGTTTGCCCAACTGCCCACATGGCGTAGTTAGAGCACGAAATCCAGGTCCGAGGCCTTTGTTACGTAGATTGGTTTCTTCGGATAATTTTGACCTGTACATATATCTACGGACTTCTGCCTTTAACTTAAAGACTGGAAAACCATTCTTCACAGGTCCTCTCGCGTGGAAACATTGGTCAATTGCAGGCTTTCAACTGTCTACATATCGTCTTTTCTTACGCAACGCTTTCCAACTCCCAACAATCAATCGTACTTGGGCGATAAAATGGAAGCTGGCCACCATCAAGGGGATTCCAGCACTCTGCTACGAGTTGCAGAGTCCTCCAAAGCCGAGCCAGCCTTCCGAAAGCGCTTCCCAGAGACCTTTCGCCTGAATCCAAGCTCGCTGCGGCGCCACTCGCGGGCTCAGTCAATATGCAGCAGTGTATCTTCCGCCCATTTTTTCGATTCGGACACCGCTTATTCTGCCTCTTCCGTCGCGAGCCCAATCAGTACTGTGTACGAGAGCGAGACCGAGGATTTTATCCGTCCGGCTTTTCTGGACCGGCCCAGCTCCAGAGTGACCGAAAGACGCCGCCAGCATTTTGCGTCCTTCGATTCTGGATCGACATGGGTCGGCGACAGAGAAGACGAAGATAAGTACACTCAAGAGAAACTTGTAGCCACGATGAGAGCTGCTCTCGCGAACTCCTTTTCGCCAAAGACACTTTTAAGCGATAACAAGGAAGATGGAGATGACTTCAAGAGGTGAGTCTTGCGAATTTTTCCCAACCATGCTTTTGTTGACACGGCTCCAGCCCAGCCACTGCTCAGCATCTCAGTGAGGACGAAGCTTCAACATCCGGAAACTCAGAGGGCGACCTTCGTGAAGAGGCCGACGCCAACAGTCCTCAAACATCGATATTCGACGCAAGCTCTGTCGCCACTGACGAGACAGCTGGGAGTGACGCCGATACGCTGCTTACTTACACTCTGCAGCTGGTCTACGGCATTGACGCACCAGAGCAAGAGCCGCAGCTCGGCAATATGCGACGACTGTCTGCAAGATACATCCAATTGTTGGGTGACGCCATTTGGCAATCGCCCACCGTTGACGGGGAGCAACCGAGTTCGCAGGGCAGTTCGTATCCAAGCAACACATCTTCGCCGATACACGAAGGCCGTCGTGGGTCGCAATCTGGGTCATCCCAGTCGAGTTCCAAACGCAAACAGGGAGACGGCGATGGTGAAGATGGCCAGGAGAATGGACAAGGGTCGGGCTTTTTGCCCGTGAAGAAGATCAAGCACGCCATTCGAGACGAGGGCAGCCTGCGACTTAGCTGCCCGTTCCGAAAGCGCAACCCCCATCGCTTCAACGTGCGTGATCACCACAGCTGCGCAATGACATATTTTCCAAAATTCGCAGAACTGAGGTAAGCCCATCTCCCAGAATAAACAGCCCCGGCAAAGTACTGACAGGTCCAACAGACAGCATATTGTCAAGCAGCACAAGCGTGATGACCCCTCAGCATTTGTTTGTGATAGATGCAACCGCGACTTTCGATCGAGGAAAGAGTTGCGCGAGCACCAGCGACAGCCAAAAGAATTCATGTGTGACTTGGCAGATCATGATCCAGAGTCTGGGATAGACGGGCCAACGTGCAATAAACTCCTCAGTCGCAAGCGCGCCAGCGGTGCCTCCCCGATCATACAATGGAAAGAAATTTGGAACTTGTTATTTCCCGATGACGATGATCATGCGGTCCAAACATTCAGTGAGTTCTTTTTGGAAGAAGAAGGCCTTTTCCAGGCTGACCGTTTGTTAGGTTTCACTCCCGTCATCGAACACTTTGAGCTGGCGGCGCAGTTTTACGCATCGGTTGAGCACTTACGGACATCCCTGCAGGACAAAATATCTAACCAGGCCACGCTGAACACTATCTGGACCAAGTTCCACCAGTGCTTTGCAGAGAGCGTGGAACAGTGCCTCACCACAGCTCAAGGGCTGCCCTACGTGAACCGGAGCAATAAAAAAGGCGACTTGAGCAAGACCCCGCAGCAAGCAGCCCGAGGCAGCCAGCGCGTGCTCAACATTCAAGCGAGACCCGACTCCGGCATCGTGCTCGATGACGGATCGGAGGAGAGCGGCAGTGTTGCCAGCAGTGGGATCCGCTACAACGACAGCAACGCCGTTCTACAGATGCTCAACGGCGGCGACCAGCACGGCTTTGTGTTTGGTAATGGCTCCAGCACGCCCGAGCTGTCGCTACAGACACCTACATCGGTATTCGATCCGAATTTGCTTTCCGCTCCTGCACAACTGCTCCCTCGCGGCCATGCCATGACCTCGAATCCCCAAACAGACTTCACACGGCTCTGGACAGACGAGATGGTGTACAACATGACGAATATGGGAGATACCCACCAACGCGCGACACCACATAGAAATTGGGAGGATACACCTCCACACATGGCATTTTACGAATCAACGACACCCAACTTGTTCTAGAGAAAGCGATGCACGGGGCGCCATTCTGCTGCCCATGGACTATGAAACAAATAGCAAAAATATATACAACGCTGTGTAAATGCTTGAAACTTTGTTCGGTTGATGCTATCATCTTGTTCCCACGTATGGTTCTGTTGCTATTAATGGCCGCGTTAGGGCTCAGCAGGCGGCAGCGCCGAGTTCGGTCTGGTATCCCGCCGCACGTCATACATCATGTCCACCCTCACGCCGTTCTTATCTTCAAATAGTCCCTCCAGACTGTCTCCCCTCGATTGGACCCTCTCAACTGTTGTCTTGGTCTTGATGGAGAGGTGCGCCATGGCGCGCAGCTCCGCAAGCTCGGCATCGTTATTGTCTGTTTCGTCGCCGTCCGACGGGAGCCGCGCGCTGCCCTTGCGGGAACTCCGCGAGCTATTCTGCTTCTGCGACGGTGCTGCGCTTTTGATGCTTCCGGCAACGTTGCGGAACCAGATTAGCACCGTATGCAGCGTCGGGATGCTGCCGCATACAATCATGAGGAACAGCTCACCAGTGACCCAGACGAAAATATCGTATGTAGCCCACGTTTGGTCGGTGCGGTTTGCGAGCTCGGCGAGGTATTGTGTTTTGATGCCGGAGCAGATGGAGGTGAGGATGTTGAGGCCGAAGACGATGGTAAGTTGTATCTTTTCGGTGGTTGTGTTGTTCAGCTGCCAGAAGATGGTTGCCGGTATAATGGCGAGACTGGCATCGGTAAATGTGTTGAACGCTGCAGCCGTTAGAGACAACCCTCCTGGCCTGCCGAAATGGTTCTTCAACTTACCTCCAGTAAATGTTCCGAACGAGGACATGACATGAGGGTCAATGCATCTGCCAACGACGCGCTGATCCCAGAGCGCTTTGGCCGGGGTACATTGTGCAAACGTTAATGTTGAGCAGGCAATGGCAATGAGACTAGCAAGAGTCACCGGCACAATCCACAGAAATATGCGTTGCCATCGCAGCTCAGTTTGTTGAATAATGGCGAGCAATAGTGCCGCAACAGAGATTTTGCCCGCCGCAACACCCAAAATGCCAAACACCTGGCTGAGCCAGTTCAGGAATAGCACATTAGCGACATTGTCGGGTCCCGTTTTGGCGACGTCCTGGATATGCATCGATCCTCCTTTTTGCGCGTATCGGGTGAGCACGATACTCCATCCAGTAAAACAAAGCTGCGTAGTCGACGAGCAGGTTATTAGCACTTGCGGAGAGGGCTGCACTTGATGAAGACAGTATTAAGAAGGGCATACCATGGCAAAAATCATAAATATATCATCCCATCCGAACATGCGATTGCGACTACGGACAACGACGCGGAGCATGGCAGTGATGCCAGCCAGCGCCGTCAGCGACCACAGGACGCTGATGAGAACAGGGCCGCGGTCCGGGACATCGTCACCCCTAGGTTCGATGCCTCCCATGGGGGGCTATTTTCGAGGCTCGAAATCAGGCGTAGTTTTTCCCAAGTTCACAACTGAGATGCAGTCGACCAATTCCTGTCCCAGTGATTATAGTCTCGTCATTCGGGGCGAGTGGGGAGGTAGTCAGACTAATACTGTTAGACTTTGTAAACGTGGGCGGGAAAAGAGCAGGACATTGTGTCGTCAACATCCGCCGTAGAGAAGAGGGGGGCTGCCAGAAGACAGGAAAGACGGACTTGCGTTTTAGTTAATTAGTGATCTCCATGACCGGCCTTGAAACTAGTTTCTTGGCCCACCGGGGCACTTTGTTTCTTTTCCGCCCATCCCTTGTTAGCTTGTTTGGAATGTGGATGGACCAGCCGTTCCGAGAGGGGAACAAGGGGGGCAGGAGCCAAAAGAAAAAAGAACAGTCCATGCAACGTGATGGGTGTATCTTGAACCTACTGCACGCGGGGACATGTTCATCCCACCGGCCTGTGTTCTGTTAAAAGACGGAGTGAGTCCTTGATGCCGTCCCACAGCGGGAGTGAGCCTGGTCAATCTGAAGCCAGGAAGCCTTTAGGTCCAAGGGTGTCCGATCTGTGCATTCAGGTGTGCAGCAGGAGAGCATCCGAGACTTCGCAGTCATGCTTGAGGATGAGCTGCGGGCTCGGTACACATGGATAAACGCCGTTCGCCTAGTTACAGCTCGGCAGAAGACCAAATACTTTGCGGGAGTCTCGAAACACGCGTAGGGACAGGTATATTCTTCCCAGCGCGCCCAATGTGGCTTTCAGGTGCGCAACTCGTATATTCCAATTGGGGGCGGCCACTCGACAAACAGCAATACAAGGCTCTCGTTGTACAACAAGCATGCAGGCCCTCTTCCCTCGCCTGCTTTTCCTTTCCATCTACCCTGGCACCTAGCACACTAACAACTAGGCGTGCTAGGTTTGCTTCTCTGTAGGAGTCGTGGGAGTCACGAGTCTTGGGCAACACACCAAATGGGAAACAATGGAGCAAAGACCTCAAATCAGCCCACATTCAGCAACGTGCTAGGACCGGCCACAAGGGTCTTCCCGTCCCGTCCGGCGTCATCAAGTCGTGCACACTGGACGACTGGCTCGGGGAGAAGGGGACACTGGGGAAACTAAATTAGTTACAGGCCCCGTTCGAAACTAGCCACTCAACTACAACCACTGTTGCCACTCAGCTTGTCAGCCACTCAGCCAACAGCGACAGCGTAGGTGGCGGCCCGGCTCCGTCTCAAGGTGACATTTAACCCTAAGGAAACCCGCTAAAAGCAAGGAGGCGGCGTGGACAAGCTCGGGACTAAAAAAAGCCAGCACCTGACCGGTTCACTGAGACTGTGTTTCGGGTGGCCGATGCCCTTCGTGTTTTGCGTGTCAAGCTGTGCTGACGACTAAACCCTGACAGGGCAGTGTGTCTCACACGATCGGGATGTATCGTGATAGCTGTGCGCTGCAGCAGTCCTGTCGCCTCTTTTCCTGGCGGGCCTCATCTTCTTAAAATCTACAGTCAGGAAAGTTTGTTGGGCCATAAGTTATGATTCAAATGCTAATAATCAAGGTTGCTAATGCAATAGTTGTGCTGCACAACAGCGCCTAGCAGGCACGCAGTAACTATCAGCAACTACAGGCACCATTATTCCCCCAAATTCAAAGTAGTTACGGCATATGGTAAGGCGTAAGACCTCGTGCCCCTCATCGTCAACGCAGCCCTCGCCTATCCCTTATTAGTACCCGCACACGCCGCAGTGTCGGCCCCCGGGTTATGATAGTGTGTGAGTGCCACCAGCCTGTCACTAGAGTGTTGAAGTGGATGAATTCCTAAGTACGAACTACGAAGTAGTGTTGGTGATTTGCGTGAATTTCGAGTTAAAGAAGGAACAAGTCACGGAGACAAGAGACAACCTATTTTTTTTTCGATCGGCCATCACCCCCAACAAGGACTACGCCGCAGAAAAAGCAAGGTTTGCCCGTCGCTTCTGAATTACAGGTTTCCAAC
This sequence comes from Akanthomyces uredinophilus, assembly GCA_030778065.1. NCBI lineage: Eukaryota > Fungi > Ascomycota > Sordariomycetes > Hypocreales > Cordycipitaceae > Akanthomyces > Akanthomyces uredinophilus. The sequence goes on from JAPFRW010000252.1 coordinate 76,881, forward strand.
GAGCCTGCCTGCCACGCTGCCCCGGCCTATCCCATCCTCGTTTTATTCCCCAGGTCTTCCAAGACAAAGCCATGGACCCCTCCTTGGCCTCCCAAGCACCCACCCTGGACGTTGAAATTCTCATCGCGCAGCTGCAGGCTATCGTCGCCGACCCCAAGGGTGCTACCGTCGCTTTAGCTATTGACGACACCAAGCGGCAGCAACTCAAGCAATTGGCGCGCGCTGCGTCTTTCGCTCTAGAAGAGCCCTTTGAGACGGTCCAGCGTCTTGTATACTCGGTAAGCCTCACAACCCTGCTCGCCGCCATAGTTGTGCGGAAACGGGCTGCGGGCTTCGTTACACTGCATGTGTCGTACAGCGTGAGATCTGACACGACTTTTTCGCTTCATCCTGTTAGCCTCTTCCTTTGATAACGACGCGCATCGCGCAGGAGCACAAACTCTTTGCTACGCTCGCAAGCGCCAGTGGTAAACCCGTCGCCTTTGATGCGCTGAGAGAGGCAACCGGCCTGCAGGCCGCCGTGCTCGAGTCGGTGGTGGACTATCTTGGTACGCAAGGCATGCTCAGCGAGCCAGCACGTGGGCAGTATGCACCAACGGGCCTCACGCAGCTCATGATGGCGCCACTGTTCCAGGATGCCATCACTCATTTGTAAGTGCTTCTCCCACTGAACAAGCGCTCCAGCTCTAGCTGCATGTGTATCTTCAGCAGCACTATCCTCTGCACCACCTCTACCCTTATTTCGCGGTCATTTGTTCGTTTTTTCGTTAAGCAAGCCCTCTACTTCCCCTCTTCCGTATAATTAACTATGAATACGATGCTAGCCACGACAACTGCCTTCCTGCCTTTGGTGCTCTCAACACTGTCCTCTCCAACTCTAGCCAAAAACTCAACGCCTTCAAAGTCGGGCAGCACTCCTCCGTCGACTTTTACACATGGCTTGAGACGCACCCCGTCCAACAAGGCGCTTTTCACCGGTTCATGGAGGCACAATTCGCCAGCCTGCCGACCTGGCTTGATGCCGTCGATTTTGGCTCCGAAATGAGCGCCGGCCTCTCTTCGCCCAAGCAGGTGGCTTTTGTGGATGTCGGTGGCGGCAACGGCCAGCAGATTGCTGCGCTCAAAGCTAAACTGCCAGACCTGCAGGGTAGATTGGTCCTCCAGGATCGCTTAGTTGTGCTAGAGAAGGCGCTCGAGGTGGAAGGCATGGAGAAAATGAGCTATGATTACCTGACGGAGCAGCCCGTCAAAAGTGCGTGTTACGCTGCCCAGATCCATCCCCTGTTTCTCTCTGCTTATTTTTCCATCACGGGCGTTCTTGGTTTCTTCCCATTCTTACTCAATTTTGTCTAGACGCCAACGTGTACTATTTCCGCCAAATTATGCACAACAACGACGACGCCACCTGCATCCGCATACTGCGATCGCAGCTTCCCGCAATGGGCGCCGCCAGCGTCATCATAATTGACGACAAGTGTCTGTCTGACGAGAAGCCACCGCAGGATAGCCCTGGAATCGAGTACACTGCTGGGCTGAGCATCGCTATGGAAGTCATGTTCAACGCGCAGGAGCGGCGCGAGGCGCACTGGCGGGCGTTGTTACCCCAGGCCGGGCTGGTGATCAAGGATATTCGTAAGTTTACCAAGTTTGAAGACTCCGTTATTATTGCGGCCAAGCAGTGAAGCTTTGGACGTGCGATGGATCCGAATGGGATAGTGCAAGGTCTCAAGAACGTCACGTATATATAGATGTTGGTGCATATTTCAAATGGGTATCGATGTTACAGGCCCAGTCCCCGCGCGCCCTTTGTCCATCTATAGAGCGATAGCGCCCGGCGCCGAGCCCGGTGCTCTTCCAAATTCGTCGTGCCCGCTCCACGTACCGCGTACAGCGTCGATCGCACCACGCGCCGAAAATTTTTCTGTCGAAAGTCAGCTGTGTATTCGTGTCGTCTAGTAGCTGACGGAAGCCTACCTGAAATTCTGTGCTGAGCGTCACGACGCACACCTCATGCGCTCGGATGATATTCTCACAGGCCTGCTCCACCGACTCGTTCGGCCCAAGCTGCGGCATACGATCTGCAAAAAGGAGCAGAATGAAGCTACCTTGCAGCAGATAAATGCCGAAGAGATACGACATGAATGTCAGCTCTGGGTCAATGGTGAGGATTGTCGACACGGATTGCGAGGCGGAAATGGCATGCGATGCACACTCGGTAAACCGCTTTGAGGTAATCCAGTCGTCGCCGTCGTCCAGCATGGAGATGGCATCCCATTTACCGTGCAGCAGGACGTGCAGGACGTGAAGGATGTGAGTGCTGTACGCCTTGACGAGGCGAATGCGGGAATGATTGCTGTCCATGGGAGGCAGCCCACCGTTCATGCCCATCGGCATGTCGCTAAAACCCCGCAAAGGTGCATCGCCGCCAAGATTGTTCAGGCTCAGTTCGAAATCAGCAAGGAGTTTCGAAATGACCATGACGGAATGCATGTCGTCGAGACCGCTGAGGCGTGGATGATGTCGTCTATGGTGCAATTCGATTATGTCACCAAGAATGGCCATGAGCGGCAGGAAAGATTCAAAGAAGCCGGTGCCCGAGGCCAGCGTGGGCGGCCCGACGTGGCGCACCGGGAGCTCATTCAGGGGTATGGAGTCGAGGTTCTCCCACACATACTCGGGTAAGGGTGCTTGTCTTTGTGAGCAACGATGCCGCCGTGCTGGAAAAAGTCACTTACTGTAGACCTCGCAGTATGAGTCTGGGATACTGAGAATAGTGTTGAATGACAGGGATAAATGTCTGTCTAGACTGTACAGAAGCCAAAATACGCGTCGACGCTCCTCTCTCCTCTCGACAGATTGCAAAGTCAATGGGTCTTGCTCACGACGACATACGCACAGAGGATTGGCGCATGGCGAAAGCGGTCCAGGGCATCTTTCATCCTCTCTGTTCATCTTTAGCGAAAAGGCCAGCCGTGTTGCTTTCGACCACCACTTGTGGCTATCCGATTTAAAGTCACCTCCAGAAACGGCAATGGACAATAGTATATACGTCAGCACATCGTCCACAACGCCTGCAGGCTCATTAGCAGACGTAAGCGTTGGCATTGCACTCGTTGCCTCCATGCCGGGGTGTGTATCTTCATGCTCAGCGCGGAGGCCGCCGTGAATTCGCCGCCATCGATCTGGGTCACGCGCGGAAACCAAGGACGTCGCCAGTTCGTACAATTGGTTGACAATTTTCGCTCTGGTGCCAGGTACATGCAGGATCATGACGTCTGCTGTCTGGGCGACACACCATAGTATCGTAGCCAGCAACGCTGGGGTGGTTTGCCGAGGGTGAGTCGAGTGCAGAACCGATCTTTTACGAAAAATGCGCGTGAGAATGTATGGTGATGCTCCACGAAACAGCGAGCTGCCAGGGTCGGTGAGGAAAATCTCGAGGAGATCACAGGCGACAGAAGCCGGTATAATCTTGCGGGTGTAAAGGAGAACGGGGTGAAGGAACTTGTAGCTGCATTCTTCCGTTGGTGCTTTGGTGCCGTAATCGTAGCTGTTTGTCTCGGCGATGCTAACGCCCCCGAACGATTCTCGGTGGCGGTGGCGGCCACCAGTAGGCGGTCTTGGTGTATATCTATGGTAGCCTGTGCCATAGTCGTTGGCTGTCGCGCCATTAGCAGGCGATGGGTAACCAGCGCTTTCGTCCGACACGAGCGCTTCGGGATCAGGCAAGCCGTCGGGGCCAGTCATGGACATTAAGCGAGACCGGGGCTTCCTGAAGTGGCCGTCCACCGTACCGTAAGGGTATTGATGCGCCGGCGGTATCTGGTGGACAAGGGACGAGACGTTGAGGGCGGCGGATATGCGCTGCTGCGAACGAGCTTCGCTGGTCGGCTGAAGCTCGTACGAGTGCACGCTGGGGAGCGGCGAGGCCGTTTGTTCTGGCGGTTCTGACGTCGGTTTGTAGAAGGGGGCTTGGTTGGGTGCAGCATGGGGGGGCGAAAGCATTGAGGGCGACGACTGCTGGCTGGAAGCATGCGCCAGCTGGGGAGGCGGTTTGGGATCGCTATCGGTGGACGCATTGATCGAGGCAGAGGCGGGTAATCGACCACGTTTCTTGACTTGTCGGTTGTAGCGACAAGTATATCCGTAGTCTGGGAGGTGTCAGTGTCCAATGGGCATAATGGAAACAGTTTCTGGGCACGGGGGATCGGTGTTGCCGCCCGGCGCATGGCTAGACGGGCGTCACGCGAAACCCGGAAGCTGCGAGGACGGCTTGTCGTACCTTGACACCGTCGGCAGGGACTGGGAGACTGTTAGCCCAAGTCGATATCGCGGCATACTCGCAGCTCTGACGGAGACTCACTACTCGCCGTTGCAGCGGGTGCGGGAAGTGCTGCACTTGTCGCAAGCTCGGCGGGTGCGTTTGCGCGGGCGGGCATGTTCTTGGGGACCAGAGGGAGAGGTGGCAGTAGGCGACTGGCTATCGAGCTCGGGCTCGGGGCCGCTGTCGGCGGACATGCTGATGTCGGGTGCAGGCATGAACTATCGCCGACGAGCAGCACCGTCGGTGGGATAACAGGCAGGGCTCGGCGTGTGACAGAAGAGTCAGGAGTTACCCGAGGTGTTGCCAATGCGGCCTGGGCGCGGCAACAATTAGGAGCGCGAAGGCCGGAAAGGTGTAGCGATGGCGATTGAGAGAGGATTGTGCGAAGGTCGCGACACGGAGAGAGACGAGCTGGAGGGGAGAATCTGTAGCAGCAAGGAAGTCAGCGTTGGGCCGCGGTGGTGTCGAGCTGGCAGTTGGCAGTTGGCAGGTTACACCAGTGCTTGTGAGGCGCAACCTGCCAACTGCCACTGTAGGTACACCCACTGTACCTGTACCAACCTAGGTAGGTACCTATGCTACCAACCTACAGTGGGTCGAAGGTAATTCCGAGCGAACTGCCACCAAATCGCCATACATTAGCGTGCGGAATTACCTGGAGGCACTGTAGATGCCTTACCTACCTTGGGTGTAGGTACATCAAGTACAATGGCAAGTCCAGCGGCAGAGATACCTACTAAAAACTGGAGCAATTCAGCCACTGAACAGGGTCGCTTCCAGTGCTTTTTAGCTGCGACAGAGCGCAGCGACAACCGGCTTGCGGGGTTCTCCAGCGCTGGGACCCCAAACAGGATAACCTGCAGTTCGCAAACTCACCACAGGTTCTTGTTGTCGAGGAGCCGCGCAACACTCAGTAAGCTGGTCTGCTTCCAGCATGGTAGTTACCATGAGTTTCCCAGCCCTTTCACCTGACCATTCCCTAATGCCCCCTCTGTCTCCATCTTTCGTTCGTTAGTTACCTCTTCCCGCCATTTCATCACCCAGCTGCCAGCTGCCAAATCTGGCATAGCCTAGCGCCTTTTGGATACTTGCACTGACGAAGGACCCTTGGCTGCCTGCCTGTGTCCCGTCATTGGCAACGAAACTAAACCCGCGCCGCCACAGCTGCAAGGACACTATGGTCGCTCCCAAGCCAAGATAGGCCAGCACAGAGGTTATTTCGATGGCGGAAACGAAAATGACAAAGGGCTGACGTTTCCGCGAGGGACTGCAATCCGGGCAACATGGCCCAAATCCAATCCGTGCTAGTACCTCTAGTGAATTGCTCCACCTGTGTGACCATGCACGCTCGCCAAAGGCATGAACAGTATCAAATATGACTCTACCGTAAAGAACTATTTCTACTAGTTACAAAAGCCGCGACAGTGGTGAGCTGATCTTGTCTCGGTCTACAAGACCGAAATTGTTTGCAACTGAAAAAGGCAACGAGAGTGTGATTCACACCTGGCAGTTGCTTGGTAGCAACCAGTCCGGAGGTTTTAGGGCGGACAAGTAATACTTGGTAGACCCTTTAATCCAAGGGTCACGAAGCCGCAGATTTCTCTCCGTAGCTGTAGTGCGACAGACAATTAATCCGATGAATCGTTGTTTTCTAGTATTGACAACGGTTGGCGAATATGTGTAAGACTTGTCCCGCGAGGGGTTCCCGTGTCATACACTGAGTTGACGAGCGTCCCGTCTTGCTTAGCACATTTGTCCAGGGTTCAAGGAATGGCGAATCGAGCTACAATCAGCGAATGACTTTGTACGTGGGTTCCCGAGCGTTTGTGTTGCTCCTCCGGAGGCGTGATGGTCCGCGAGCCATGCCTAGCCCGCGCATATGGGCTACAATAACTGGTGACAATTTTTTTCAGCTGCTTATTCTTCCCACAGAAAAGTAGTTTTTCACTCCAGTGGATTTCACAAAGTCATAGCAGTAACCTTGTTGGCATGTGCAGACTTATCGCTCGGATGCTGTCGAAGATGTGAGCAGAATGGAGCTAGCGAAAAATAGAGTTCCGCGCCTTGCGCGCCTTGCGGGTGTTTATCCCATTGAGAATAGAAAAGACCAGCCAGTTCGTATAGGCAAAGAGAGCGCTGAAATGGATCGCCATTCTGCGATCCTTCGGATGCACCAATCCTGTGCGATCAGCGATGCCAACGCGATCCCGACTATCGATGAGAAATGAACCCCCCGATGGTTTTCGTTCCGCCATATCCGACAGATAAGAACGCCATATGATTCTGGGTCGGGTAGTGAAGCAGCCGGACTTCTTCTCTTGTTAACGATTCGGCCAGTCCTCAACTATTTAAGACCAAATACTTGTGTTTCGAGACGAACAGGCTGATATCGATCTCGTCTTACAAGAAATCTGCACAAAATGAGTGTACGCCTCCCAATTGATGTTCCATCAGCGCAGGCTAATTCTCTGTCCGTAGATCCGACCAATTGATCATGTTGCCTTGACCGTACCAGACATCGAAGCGGCGACAAAGTGGTACACCGAAACGCTGGGCATGAAGCAAATTCTACCAATTTGTGATCACGCTCGCGCCAACGACCCTGAGAGCATTTTCTTCCTGACATACTCAGACGTCCAGAGAGCTCGACAGGTTCTTCTAGTAACGGGCGACGGAGCTGCTGGCTTGGAATTGTTCCAGTTCCTAGACTCAGATGCGCAGCCCTGCACCAACCTTTCGTTCAAAGACAAGGAATTTTACCGAGGTGGCTTTTATCACATCGGTATTTTCGTGTCCGATGTGGAGAGATTGTGCGAGGATATTGTAGCAAGCGGCGGCCAGCGACTTGGTCCTACCATGTGTGTTTACGGCAAGTACAAGGCGATCTACACAAATGATCCTTGGGGCAATGTAATTGAGTTGGTCGACTTTACGTTTTCTGAATTAGCCGATATTCAAAGTAGCAAGTAGTTCTAATTTTATACGCAAAGTAACAAAGGAGGTCCATCTTATCATGTAACCCTTCACAAGACAACGTGGTGCTATGCCATGTATCGTGTGCAAACGAGCACAAAGTCTGACAGAGAAGGCGATACGCGAAGCAACATGACGCTATGGCCGGTCACCAGGTCTTGACGCGATAAACTTTCCAGCAGCCCGAGTCCCCGCGGTTATGGGCCGTGCTGGTTTCATTGCCAAGAGTCTCCTCTTAAACTCGGCAGTTCGCAAGCCACGACATCCGGCGAAATCGACCATCTCGGCGTCTTCGAGAGACATTTGCTTTACTATTCTATAAATACAGTTCTCATCAGACCCTGCTCATTCCTATGCGGTTTATACCACCGGATATCGCGTGGGTTTTCAGTATGTCTCAGCAATACGCATATGAGCAGCCAGGCAATTTTACCAACAAAGTTAAAGATGTAGCTATTGGAGTAGTATATTCATCTCCAAATGCTTTTTACATCATACTAATTCGCGCCGTAGGCAGGAGGTCGGCCGGTTTCTAGATTTGCTGATGCTCTGCTTAGCACTGGCTGCCGTAGACTTACTGCATTGACTCACCGAGAAGTACCTCTAGCTTCTCAGAAGCTCTGAGCATATCATGGGTCAACTTTGATGATTTTCGGTCCATCGTGTTAGCTTCAAGAAGACAACAAGCCCTCTTGATAATTCTTGCGTCGGAAGCACCTGCAGATCTACAACCAAGTATGGCTGTCAAAGGGTATGAAAGCCCTATTAGGAGGAATGTTCAAGGCGCGATGGGAGAGATTGAGTAGGCGGCGGTTTCTTCATGTATAAGCTTCATATCGTCTTTTTGTACGAGATCTCACTGAGTAAAGGGCCAATGTGGTATGGCTTTGACATTCCACAGCGGATTGTAACTTTTGCCGATGCCGGACAAACACGTATTAACGCATCGACATGGCAGCAATGTGCTGCAGCAATGACGGCTTTATTGTCTCTCAATGAGCTCCCCAACGGTGAAAACGACAAAATGGCGACAATTCCCACCTGAAGAAACAAACTCTTTCGAGTTTCCAGTTTTTTTGGTGTCTCGGGCAGAAATGCTGGCCAGTATTCAGAGAGTGACAGAAACCCAACCCGGCGACTGGACCATCCTCTCCGACTCCCACACAAAAAGCTATCAGCGCGCTTTAGAACTGTCGAAGAGGGATCCCGTGCTTGGATATGGAATGGCCGTCCATACGCAAAGATTTATTCCTGTCGGCAATGGCGGCTACCAAACCCGTTATCGTCTTGCAAATAATGCTCTAGGTTTGCCCGAAGAAGACTTGGATAAAGCCACGAAAGCTGCACATGGCAATGTGCAAGACTTGGTCTAGTCGTCTGAAGTTGGGGAGATTCTAAATAAAACACATGCATTGTAAGTCGCGACCGTTTGAGCGATACTTTGAACTTCCTAAGTTCTAAGCCTAAGCAGAGGATCATATACGAAGGTGCTGTTATGTTTGGCTAGACGAGTGTGTAGTGACATCCGCAAAGATACAGAAGCACGCTTTTAAAGTGCGAAAATTCGGCTGATGTCTGCTAGCAAAAATTACACGTCGCAGAGCTCTTGCAACAAAGGAACATCTTAGCCTGACGGGGTCACAGGCATGCGGGTACCATAAGTGAATCATAATAAGTCATAGATTGTATGGGAAAATGTGAGAAGGCTCCGCAACCAGTTGCGTTTCGCACCAAGATCTCAACACTTGAGATCATCAGCGAATAAATATATTGTCATCTTGTGCCCCTTCCTCTTGTTAGATCCATGCGCCATCGACCTGGTATACGCTGCCGCTAACAAATGTGCTCTCAGGGCCGAGCAGGAAGCAAATCACGTTCGCCGTTTCCTCTGCTGTGCCTTGGCGCTGAAATGCCGTGGGCTCGTCAAAAGGCGCGTCGGGGCGTCTTTGGTTGAAGTCCCAATTCTTCTGCATTAGCGGCGTGTAAATAGCACCCGGGGCGACACTGTTGACGCGGATCTCGCGGTCGCCATTTTCCAGTGCCGCGGCCTTGGTAAGGCCCACGATGCCGTGCTTGCTAGCGTCGTAAGCTGCGTGTTTCGCGAAGCCTGTTTTTTACCCATGTTAGTTTTGCATTGCTCTCTGACCCGACTACATGAGTTCGAGTACACGCCTTTGAGTCCGTGAATAGACGATACATTCACAATCGATCCTCCATGCGCGATATTTTGCAGCTGCGCACGCATGCAATACATGGTCCCTGTCAGGTTGACCCCGATAATCTTGTCCCAGTCCTCATCCTCGAGCTGCGACACCGTCGAGATGCCATGACACTTGCCAATAACACCCGCGACGTTGGCCGCGCCGTCCAACCGCCCATGTTTACTCACTATGCCCGCCACCCAGGCGTCGACTTGCGCACGCTTCGATACATCAACGCGCTCAACGTCACATGTAATCCCCTGTTCGGCGAAATACGTAGACGCATCTTTCATTGCATTTGAGTCGATATCCGCGACGCACACTATGGCGCCGCGCTGAGAGAGAATTTTGGCCGTAGCGAAGCCGATTCCGCTGGCGCCGCCGGTGATGCCAAAGACGCGGCCCAGGAGCGGCTTGTACTCTTTCGTGGCCTGGTCATGAGCCTGCTGACATTTGGCTTCTGCCATGATAGTGGGGGCCGCCACCGTCTGTGTAGTGGTGCTGGCGGCAGGTGCTGGTGTGGTGGTTGACGAATCAGAGGAATCGCGGGGTTCCTTCTTCGACGCTGCTGTCGACGGCGTCTTCGCTCTTGACCACGAGTGTCGAATCTTAGCCAGCGCAGAGGGCATACTGACGTGCAACAGGAAAACACTCTGCGGTGAAGGTGTCGTGCTAGTGGGCGGCAAGTTTGCAGGTTATTGTACAAGCCGATATTTTCGCGGGACTTGCCAAGAGGAGATAAAGACCAGTTAATAAGAAGGGCTTAGAGAGACGAACATTCCTTCAGGTAATTGAAAGAAGAGGAAGGGAAGTCTACTGTCCTCCAAGAAATGGAAGAGGGGAAAGGCCATCGAAATTAAAATCGCCGTCGCGCCGAGGGCCTGTTGTCGAAAAGATAGACCCGAAGGTTGCAGCCAGAGCCAGAGCTGCATGGGGAGATCTTTTTGACAGTCTCATATATTTCCGGTACAATTCGCCGGCCACCTATTCATGCTGAGTAAAGAATAGACCGAGACTGTTTCGAGGCTCTGCTGTTGTCTTCCAACCGTTCTACAATTAATTCCCGGCGGATGCTGCTCTGCGGGGGGCTTTGGTGGGGGTTAAATTTCAAGTTGCCCCGCGATTATCCCAAGCTTAATTCACCCGACGGGAGATTTTGTCAGACGTGCAGTCACGACGCAGCCGCAGCTTTGCACGTAGGTATGCATTAGCCCGCACGCCTAGTTTTTCTTCTGCTCCGGAAACAGATTCCGAAGAAACTTGAAAACATAACGGAGCGCACCGACCGCATAAAAAAGCTGCCTGATCTTATAATGAAACTCATCGGCTGCCCTCAGGCGCTCGCATGAAGAGTGATACGCTCCGACAAGCCGCCGAGTTTTGCATTTAAAGGCACTATGCTGACCGGGCCGGGGTCGACCGTCTGTGGTGTCGGTGCTGCGTGCTCTCTGCCTACGTGTTACTGCCGAGGTGTGGGCATAACTAGGTAATAAGGCGTGCGCAAGGTGGGTGACAAAAAGCATTGCCAGTCGCTGGACGCGTGGGTTGTCTGCGAAACCATTTCTGCCAGTCTACCACTAAATAAAATATTTTGAAAAAGATACCAGAAAGTCTTCCGGCTATATTTATCATCTTGTCTACTTTCTATTAGATAGACTGAAGTGTTGCTAGGGTAATGATTGCTAGTTGTTGCAGCTACCTGGAATCGACCAGTGATTTTTTTTCATCACCCGTGGGGCAAAAGGGTGCGTCAGAGCTGCTTGGCGTGTAGAAAATCAATGCTCCACACAATGATTTATCATGAGTCCTACGACTCCATTACCCTCAAATTCCCAGTATGCTTTCTTGAAAATATCTTTAAAGGTCTCTCGGTACGTGAGCAGGGCGTGATATGTTCAGTGGCTGTCCAAGAGTAGACGCTGCTTTTTATAGCATGGTCTGCTTGCCAACAATCACCTATTCAGGGGTGAGGAAACTAGAAACAACTCGGTGAAAAATGTTCCATGGTAGGATGGATGGTGGCTCAATAACTGGCAATATCCTGAAGCGGCGGCGCGATGTTGCCCCTTCCAAAAGTGTAGCATAAAAGGTAAGGACGGCCGTCGAGAGATGCAACCAAGGTTACCGGCATTAATCTTGAGCATAACATCAAGTTCGAATCTTGTCATTTTTATGCGATGTTCTTAGCATGGTGAGTTTTAGAATTTAACACGACAAAAAAAACAGTTTAGCAGATGCCAGCCCCGGGGCAACAAGCTAGGGTGTCTAAGACCCCATATCCATCTTTTCCCAAAGAGGCCGCCGTTGCAAGATTTAGATGAACTCAGATCTTACACTGAGCGATGATGGTCCCAGCCAATAGGATGTCGGCTTCGATGGCATCTCTTTATCAGAGTCTGAGATAAGCCCAGTACCACCTCCGGAGTGCCACTTCTCTGACGTGCGAAACACCATAGCTTGGCGGCGCGCTGCGTAATGCAGAGCGCCGGCTTCGCCACAAACAAAGTGCAGCACCATTGCGCGAGTTCTGCATTGATTCTAGTAGTAATATCTTGAAACTCTCCGTCTCTGTTTGGCTTTCTCCTGCCTCAAGGCCACTCGATCAGAGTATAGCTCGCGGGTCATCAAAAGACGAAGGGCGCAGACCCTCGCATGACTTCAAAAGGATCTTCGCCTTGGTCTTCTTGTCGAGCTCTTTTTTTATTCCATGCGTCACTGACATGGTCATGACTCTTGATGTTACATCTTCGACTGCAACACCGCGTTGATCGTCACCGCCAAGGCAGCATGTCTCACTGATAACTGTCCTTCCCTCGAATAGTGTGCGCCGTCATTCTCGCGCAGAACGCCGCTTAGCTGTTTCACTGCACTGCCTTGCCCTCGCAGCACAGGTTGTTTTCGGCACTAACACAAACGCATCGTATCCAATTGCAGCCCGATCTGCTGTGCATGACAGCGTCATGTTTCAAGCTTAATTTTTAAGCATTCGGCTAGCCAACATGACCAACCCTGCTTGCCCCTGCGTTTTTCTTCTTAATCGTCCTTTATTTTTGGCCTCCTCCCCCTCAAGCCCTTCAGCATTTTAACCTCATTGTTTTTCGACGTCTATCAAGAATCCACCCTGGAGTAGTTTTTCTTCTTTTGCTGTCGGAAGATGACATGGATGACTTCCGCTCGGCGACCATTTGCGCCTGGGTTGGTCGTGGCGGCGGGTCATTCACACAGTCACGGCTCTTGGCAGCAAGGCGCAGCAGCGCCTCTCCCTTTTCGTCTCCCAATTCCTCCCTCAGTTCTCCTGCTCAGTACATGTGTATACCCTTTTGTCCTCCCGCCAAGGTGCGCTGGGGGCCGTCTGTTACGCCGTTCCGTGTAGGCCTAGATTGGATCTGCGCATCGCTGCCGCTGGGCTGAGATTTGGCCCCATCCCGCCAAGCCGGCTTCTGAGATTGCCTGTGCATTGCCTTCATCTTTCGGCATTTGCTTCACTCAACTGTGGCATCATCCTCTTGTTCTCGCGTCGCATATACAGCGCCAGCTCGCATGCACGTTACCAGACCCGGCTCTATGCTGACGGGCAATCACGGGAGAACACGGAGAGCCTGTCAAACGTTGCTGGAAATGCATGCAAGATAAGCTTAATTCCCTGGTGGGGATCCAAAGCGTACGCGCGCAACTTGTAACCCTGCACCAACATCATGTCTCAGCACGGTTGCGAGTGTGGAATCTTTACACCGTTCAACAGCCTTGGCGTTGGGCACACCATCCCTCAGTATTCCTTGTTTGGGCGTCACAAGACTGCTGGGCTGTTTGATAACAAACCGACTTCCTAAATGCCTGTTGAGTATAATAAAGCCACCTCTTCCGCCCACTCTAGAGTGGCTTCGGTACTGTAACGTTTTTTTGGGGTTCCCCATCGTCTCTCGGATCTCTCGGGTTTCCCTATTTCTTCGAGCTGGTAGAAATACATCATGAACGCTGTTGGCCCCAACTCTCCCAAGTGCCTTAAATATGCACAATTTGCCTCACATCTGGTACGGTGGCAGTTTAAAGTGATTTACTGGACATTGTTTATTACAAATTTACTGCTTTTATTCTTCGGATCATTTGTATACATCAAGTGAGAAAACTCCTTTCTGGTGCCGAATCTCCGCTGACCATACGCAGAGCCCAAGACGCCCTTTCAAAGTACTCTGACCATCCTGGCCGGCTCCAGAAGCGTCTTCGAATATGTATCTCGATATGCACAGGATGCGTTGTTATATCGACCGTTATAGTCGTGATGGAAGTCTACACATTGTTGGCGCTGCAGTTTTGCGACGGCGAGGACCTCATGTCTCTGTACTGGTCAACATGGACCATGATCCAACTCGGGTCGCTGATTGCCATGGTCGGCGTCATTCTCGCGATGGTTCACACTTTGCGCAATAAACGTCACCCGTGAGTACACTTCTGGCTCCCAACACTGCACCGCTAACAGATAACAGCCCCTGGGCGCTGGCTCTGGGAACACCAGTCCTTGTTATTGCAGGGCTGCTTCACATGTGTTACTATTGTACCAGAGCGCGCTGTAAGAAGTGGTATAGAAAGTCTAGGTCAGAAACGGAAAACGAGCCGCCAATGAGTAGAGTGTATGTAAAGAACTGGCCAACTAGCAGCCAATCGCTAACTCTCTCAGTAATACCATCGGCCCCAGCTCCAACAATTCAATCGACGAAACCATAAGAGGCGAGTTTATCGGATTTACAGTGGAAGGAGGACCAATAGTGAGATTTACGAATAGCGATGGGATTGACATTCCAGAAGGTGCTGAGCTACTTGGTCGAACGGAGACAAATAGCGTGATAATCTCGTATCGCAGAGATTCAGTCCGGTTTCTGACAGAAGACCAGGACACCAGCAACGAGATATCTAAAGCAGAGAATAGCAACCAGAGCACACAAAAAGAATCATAGATAGAGACAGAGTGCAAATTCACCAGATGCGGCATCATGGTCAATAAATTGATGATTATCCTTTACTTGGTGCGGTGTAGGGTAACGCAGAAACCGGAAGAGGTAGGGCAGTGGCTAGGCCGTTATATACATTTTTTCTCTGTTTCTCCTATGCCTGCCATATGCCAATTTGTAGGAGTTATTCTGCTTTCTACTCTTTTTCTGTCTGTCTGTCTTCGCAGTAGCTGAAGTCCACTGCCTGATGGTGATGCTTCGAATTATTATTTAGAGCGGCGGGGCTCTGAATTTTGGCGGGGCACATACCTGCAGAGGCCGTTGTCGGGCTGCTTGCTAATCAAGCTCTAACATCCTTTCTTTGCGCCGCGACGTCTACTTTACCGACTACACATGCTCGACGAACAATACAGCTGCAGTCGAACACTCCATACCAACAAAAAGCCTACGCTTGCTACAAACAGCAGCTCAGCCCAACCATGGGTTTGGACAAGGTCAAGCACATTGTGCTAGTAGGTTGCTCGTTCTGCCCCTCCACACCATCGACTGACAACACAACACAGGTTCTTTCAGGTAAAGGCGGCGTCGGCAAGTCCTCGGTTACGACACAACTCGCCCTTTCGCTGGCTCTCGCCGGGCACTCGGTCGGCATTCTCGACATTGACCTGACCGGCCCCTCGATCCCCCGAATGCTCTCGATCGAATCCTCCAAAGTCACACAAGTTCCCGGCGGCTGGGCGCCGGTGTGCGTGCAAGCTGCCGACACAAATACCGGGACTGGCAGCCTGTACGCTATGAGCTTGGGGTTTTTACTTCCGCAGCGCGGCGACGCTGTGGTGTGGCGAGGGCCTAAAAAGACAGCCATGATCCGGCAGTTCTTCAAGGACGTGCTGTGGCCTGATATAGACTATTTACTTATCGATACGCCACCAGGAACCTCGGACGAGCACATTTCGCTGGCGGAGACGCTGCAGCGCGACGCGCGCTCGGGTCAGCTGTCGGGGGCGGTGGTGGTGACGACGCCGCAGGCGGTGTCCACGGCCGACGTGCGCAAGGAACTGAACTTTTGCGCCAAGACGAACATCAATGTCCTTGGTGTGTTGGAAAATATGAGCGGATTTGTGTGTCCGCACTGCTCGGAATGTACAGACATTTTTGGATCCGGGGGCGGTAAGGCAATGGCAGAGGAGTTCAAGGTGCCGTTCCTGGGGGCGGTGCCGATGGATGCGCAGTTCATCACGTTGGTGGAGGAAGGGCGACGGCCGCAGTACCCAGTAGGCACGCACGTGAATGGGCAGGATATATCGAGTGAAGAAGGAGTCGGTGATGATACAGGGCCATTGATGGACAAGTACAAGGACTGTTCGCTGTATCATGTGTTCAAGGGTATAGTGGAAGGACTGGCCGACGGGGCAACAAGAGTTTAAAAACATCTTCAGTGACAGCATCATACATGTTCGGTTGCGTGTAGAGGACTATTCATCAGACATGATGGTTGACGCCTAGTATCTTTGATGGCGGCTTCGGTCCAGAGCAATGGTCGAATCGTTTGTCTGACTAGTGGGATCGCGTACATGGCTTTGTCGGTAGTTTGTGTACGCACCACACAACTGGAGCAGGGAAATGCCAATCCAAGTCAGTCTCTTGGCTGGCTGAATGATTCGCTCGCACGCGACATGTCCGACTGCGGCAACAATAACACTAACGCAGGTGATTGGCGACGTCAACTCAATACCATCAGTATGCCGCAGACGGAGGATCATGACAAGTGATGGCTCCCAACCTGTGCTGTTGTTCGGCCGGCATGCACCCGGCATGCACCCGGCCCGGCACTGTTACTAAGTTTGTTGACTAGAGCGCACATTGACGACTAGATCAGGGCCAATCAACTATGTCTCGATGCAAGCGTGCAAGCGTGCAAGCCTGCGGCTGAAGCACATTTCAGCTTGCTGCCGGGTACCCGCAGCCGATGCAGTTTGCTGGTGACCAGAAGCCACTGGTTGCGAACGCAATTTTTTTCTTTCCAGTAGTTGAATGCACGTAAATTTGCACTTTGCTACTTTGGGCGTTGCCGTCATCAGCTAAAAATTTCCATCTGCTGCAGCTCTCAAGTGGGGAACGTCACCATCGAGCCTAACGCCCAAAATATTGGACACACAGAATCTCGCTCAGCTCTCGTGCCTGCGTTCCTGCTTTTCACCACACAGGACCGTTTGTCTCGGAAAATCTTACATACACGACCGCGCTACAGCAGTAGGACTCGAATGCAGTAGTTCTGCCCTCGTTGCATACACATTTATCTATTCGGGTCAAAACTGCGTCTTTTGTGGCCTGACGTGGGGAACGACAAAATCTTCTTCTTGGCACCATCATCGCCCTCGACGAGCTCCCATAATTACTTGGGAACGCGCGCTGCCTCCTTCTATGCGGATTTACAACTAAATGTTACACGCCCGCTCTTGAATTGCCGAGCTTGCTCATCTCCAGGACGGCCGTGACCGTTTCGCTTCTGCTTGACTACTGATATTCCCGTCTGGTCTTCTATGCGTCCATCAGACCCTCTTCGCTTCCTATTTAACAGACCATCCAAGTATGCCAATCACAGACCCAGTCCGTTCGACTCACGACTCGATCGCGCCTGCTAACCAATTTTCCCGTTTCCAGGCCTCGATAGCACCTCTTACTGAAAAAAAAAAGCCGCTCTGCTGCAGACTCCTCTTACTGCAGAACCCCGCTCGCTATTCGGCATCATCGCCTCCTCGTCCCTTCGAAAAGCAGATTGTACCGTCTGCTAGCTCCGATACTTTCCCATAGGTATCGGACTGCAGCCTAACTGCCACAATTTCTCCCGAAAAGAGACTCCAACACTCAATCTTCCGACCCCCCTAACGCCCTCTCGTGGCGTTAACAAGACTCTTCTCTCATCAACGCATTGTTGCTGGCTCCGCCAGCGCCAGAGACTCACCACTTTCCTGTGGGCCTACTCTCTCAGACAGACACCGCAAGGTCTGTTTGAGCGGCAGCTAGTGCTCCGCGGACTCTGCCATCCGGGCAAAGAACATTTCAACGTCTCCTGACTGCCGATCGGCTTCCAATTTTCATCGCCATCATGGTCCAGTATTCGGTACCGAGCAACTATACCTTTTCTCCGTCCTCTGCGACTCCCCACTTGACCATCAACCACGATGTTGTCGCCGATCTAGACTCGAGCAATGCCTTTGAGGGTCCCGAGAAGCTTTTGGAGGTTTGGTTTGCCCCTAGCGCCGATGCTTTACCCGTCAACGCCTCCCCGCTGGGTCTCAAGGCCGTTGACAAGGAGACATGGGAGTCCATGCTCGATATGGTCCATTGCAAAGTCCTCTCCGTCCTCGAGTCCGACACCGTCGACGCCTACCTCTTGTCTGAGTCGAGCATGTTTGTCTTTCCCCACAAGCTGATTCTCAAGACCTGCGGTACTACCACACTTTTGCTCGGTCTCCAGCGCCTTCTTCACATTGCTGCGGTCAATGCTGGCTTCCCATTCAGCAACGCAAGCTCGGTCGACAATATTCGCGCGGCGGCCACACCGTACCGCGTCTTTTACAGTCGCAAGAACTTTCTCTTCCCGGACAAGCAGCGTGGCCCTCACCGTAGCTGGAAGCAGGAAGTCAAATATCTCGATGATATGCTGAACCACGGAAGCGCTTACATGGTCGGCAAGATGAACGGCGACCACTGGTACCTCTACCTCACACCCCCGAACCAGGAGTTGACTCCCCCCATGACGCCTCAGTCTGAGACCAATGAGAACGCTATCGAGGCTGACACTACCGAGCTTGGTGCTGTCGAGTCAAGCGGCGACGAATATGTTGACGAGACCCTGGAGATCCTGATGACTGATCTTGATCCTGAGAATGCAAAGCAGTTCTTTCTTTCGCACGCGAGTGCGGTCGCCTGCGATAAGATGGCTGCTGAGGACAAGGCACTCTACTCAGCCTCTAATGGCGACAATGCTGAGCTTTTGGACGAAGTCGACGTTTTCAGCAACGGAAGCGACTCTGACCTGCACGATGTAGTTAAGGCGCCGCTCGATGTCGATGAGTTGCTCACCACCGAGGGTCATGCTCTTGGCACCGTCATTTCTGACAACTGCGGGCTGGCCAACGTGTACCCTACGTCGGTCTACCCCGACGCGCGCATTGACGCATACCTTTTCAGCCCCTGCGGATTTTCTGCCAACGGCGTCGTGCCGGCCCCCCCTAACGCGGATGGCGAGAGCAAGGCCTGCCACTACTTTACTGTGCACGTTACTCCCGAGGACGGCTTCTCTTTCGCGTCGTTTGAGACCAATGTGCCCGGCGGACAAAACGGCCGTGCCACTGCCGACATCATCTCGCACGTAGTCGACATCTTCAAGCCCGGCCGCTTCAGCGTCACGCTCTTTGAGGCCAAGGGCCGCCGCGCCAACCCTTATGGCGCTGGTGCCGACCAGATTCGTGGTCTGGCGGGCAAGCGCCTTGCTGACCCTGTCCCGGGCTACAAGCGTGTTGACCGTATTGTACACGACTTTGATGACTACAACCTTGTTTTCCGTTTCTTCGAAAAGGATGGTTTCGCTGGGCCTAAGGGGGCTCGTGTTGGAGAGGAGGAGTAACTTTGCACTTCGTATAGAAGGATAGATGCCAGATCTGGTCAATCTTGGATAGAAGGACTGGGGTTTGTTCGCACACCTGGGTGACTGCAAAGCTCTTTCTCAAAGATGAAGAGTTACCAGGAATGCCCAATGTTTACTTTCTTCGCTCACCAATTTTGTCACGCCTTTTTTCCTGGCTTTGCCAGAGCCGCTCATTGTGTCGATTGCCCAATGACCATGGCAGCGTATTCATGAGCTTTCATTATTTACGACTGCGTACTAAGCACAATATTAACATGCCGATATAATTTGACTTGTACCGATTATCATGGGTGAATCACTTACCAGTTCTCCGAGTTTCGTAACTGGTGCTGGGGTAGGAGTTGTTATCGATAAGCACAAACGACCCACCTTTTTCTCTCTCCGCCGAAATTTCTGCCTCCCATTTTTTTGGCCAGAGTTTCGAAAGACACTTGAACCACACGACCTCAATACTTACGTGAACAACCTTCGAAATTGTCGCGTCGGGATCTCCCAATTGGGCTCTTGCATATCAAGTCATCTAAAAATCCACATACAACCACCGATATGCATCTCATGTATACCCTCGATGACAAGGGCAACCGCCTGTACACGCTGAAGAAGGTTGCCCACGGGCAGGTGACCAAGTCTGCGCACCCGGCACGCTTCTCGCCTGATGACAAGTGGTCGCGCCAGCGTGTGACGCTGAAGCGCCGTTTTGGTCTTCTCTTGACCCAGCAGAGTATGTTATTTTTGGACCTCTGCCATGTCGCCGTCCAGAAGCTGACCATTGAAACCGCAGAAGACGAAGAGTAAATTCTTGCACTGCCACACTTTCGAAAAGAATATACACGACTGCGCAGACAGGAAGGGGAATGTGAGTGGCTTATGTGTCAAAGTCATCTCTCATGGACGGCGTTTGGAGAATTTCTTTTACCACTCAGGCGTCTTGATATTTGACCCTACTAGACTTGTACATTTTTTGGCGTCTACGGGATCATCACGAATACATAAAGCGCATAAAATGAGCAACTACTGCCAAGGTCCCCCAAGTCCGACTGCATACATATGTATTGTTTTCTTGCCATGATCATGTTGCTCGTAAATGCTCTAGACCCATTTTGTAAACCTAACCTGGTTCATCCAACTTTTGATACCCTATTCATGATACTTTTCGTCTCATACTTCTGCTTTTGTAGTTTGTAATGTTCTCTCCATCATCGCCGACGGCGAGAGTTGATCGCCCTCCCCGCCCCAACTTTGATTTTCCCATTCCCCGACCGATCACCCGTCAGAATCCCTGGCAGAAACTCATTATCCATCAAGTCCTTCTTCTTCTGTTTTCTTTGCGCATCCGAGGCCTTGAGGTATTCCTTCTGATCCTCGGCCAACAATAAGCTCGCGCCCCAGTTATTCTGCCCACCGGCATGCTTCGCCAGTCGCCCATGCGGTGTGCCATGCACCGGCTTCGGCACACTGTACACATTCCCTCGATTATTCCACTGGAAGCCCCGTTTCAGATGCAACTGAAAATTACCCCTCTCGTCCGTGGAGCAGCTGGTACGAATCAGGGTCGGCTGCCCGCAGCTTGGGCAGAATTGCTTCTCCATGTCTTTGGTCACTTTGAAGCAGCCGTGGCAGCGCAGCACCCATGTCTTGAGCTGCGTGATGCGTGAAAAGGATGGCGTGATCAAATTCAGGTTCATGCGTAGGGCAACGTTTTGCATGGCGAAATCAGAGGTGAGGACGGCCGCCTGTAAGGTGCGCTGCGGGTTCTTGGCGGGGGTCGAGCCGTTGCCCTGGGCCTTGTGTTTGTTCACGTTGGACGGCGTAATCCAACCACCATCGTCGTCGGACGCCTCGCTGTCATCTTCATCTTCGATTGCCTCGGGAACGGTATCCTTGGTGGCAGGCAAGTCCTCCAGTCTTGTGGCATGTCCATGTTCATGATCAACTATAGTGGCGTCCAGAGGTTCAGCCGCATCCTCCATCTTTGCAGCATCCTCGGTTTCGGCGCTGTCAGTGACAGCGAGTCTCCCCAAGGCTTCCGCTGTAGCCTCTGTAGTCGACACAGCCACACTACCTGCCGCTTCTGCTATAATGGCATCGTCTGTAGTCTGACTGGCCACTTGCATCTTTTGTGGAGGCTTCCCGTTGACCTGCTTTTGGTCTGGTGAGTTGCGCAGCCGCCAGTCGCCTCCGTTGCGCTCGCACTCCAAGTCGTATCCCAGCGCCAGGACCTCGATATCCGGCTTACTCAGGACTCCAAGGTCGCCCGTCTTGCGCGCAAATTCGCGGATGATGCCCACGCTCTTGGAGCTCGGCGCCCGCACTGTCACAAACGGCAGCAGTTGCGTCTCCACTCGAGTTCGCGTTGCAGTGTCGCGGATCTCGGGCACCACGGAGGGCAAGATGTATAGTTGTTCGGCCTGCGCAAGAAGAGCGCTTACAGTCGGATCGTTCTTGATGAGAGGGCCCGTGTCGAGCACCAGACTGTGGATGGGTTTGCTCGTCATCGTCGCAGCGGGCGACTCGCTTGGAGGGGTCTGAGGTGGGGTGACCATGCTGATTTTGCTGTTGATGCAGGGAGGTCGGGGACGAACGCCTGGGAAAACTCGGTATAGTAGCGCTCTGCACCGAGAGAAGTAGCAGCTCAGGCGTCTGCAGAAGAATGAGAGGCTTGCGCGCACAAATTTGGCGTTTCTTGAACCTTGATGCCGCACAATGTCGATTTCGTGACAAAATGTAGTGGGGCCGAGAAAAGTTCATCGATAAGGCTTATCATTTTCCATCGCCACACGTGACGATACTTGACAATTGTAGAAACTGGACATGACAGAAGCCCGTCTTTATCTTCGTGCTATGTAGAAAAAAATTCTATAGGACGTATAAAGCTTGTCACCACAGGGCCGAATCTCACGATGGATATGAAATTTTTTTGGGATGCGTGTGGTTACGGCTGGACACCTGTCGTGCCGCTCAAGGAAGCTGATTTGCTAGGTACCTAGGTGGTTAATGCAGCGATACAAGGGCGCACCCTCAGACCTGACAGAAATAAGCTCCTGCAGTAAGTAGCAAAGACACAGCGACTGTCACGGCAAAAATTCTTGTGCAACTAGATTTGAATTGACATGTCGTGCGGTCGTCCTTACCATTGTGCAGACGAGTTTGCTGGTGTAGCACTGTGCAGCGTGCTGACTCATTGACAATGCTGACTGTCTTGTTCTGCTCCGGGCTTTGGCACCCCGTGTAACTTGCATCGGAGAAGACCGAGCGATCTCTCACGTCCCTTTCGTTGACATGTCGCAGGCCAGGAAGGGATGCACTCGGAGCTACGGCCTCTGGGGGGTTACGGGTAACTAGCGTAGCGATGATCTCTTGTTCAATTCTTCACTGCGGAGCAAAAATACTTGCCACGGATTCACCTTTGCTGCTGTATACACGCTGGCCAGCCACGCGCCGCGCGATTACAGTACGACGTGCTGTGAACTGGTGTTAGCTGGACGAACCGCTTGGTGGACTGGTATTGACGTAGCAGCACAGCCGAGACATGCTGTTAAAGGGATGAGACGATGCGCTGTCTAGCGGCTGCCATTCGACGCCAATGGGGTTCCTATCGGAACACTACGCAATTGAGAGGTCGCTCACTTGGCGACTAGCGGGGACCGCGCTGTCAGACTGTTGCAGTGTGACAGAGATCCCTTTATCAGGCTGTCAGAGGTGTTGGGGTAAATGCGCAATTTACCGGAGCGCTCAGGTGCGGTTTAGGCAGACGAGCGAGTCTGGAGACCCCACAGATCATCGACGCGGAGGTGTTTGAGGCTGCAGAAACCAGTGACGACGGGTCATAGGCCCCAGCGGCTAGGCTGCTGATTTTCGCAAAAAAAAGAGCTTGAAGGTGAAATAGAGGAATGGAAAAAAGAAGAGAAAGAAGAGAAATAAAGTCTATGAGATGGAATAAGTGAAGTAATGAAGACTACGGAAAAGAAAATGAACCACAAGATATCGCTATTTCTACCTATGCGGCGTGGTTTTTTCAGCACCTCCATGGTCCTATGCTGTGTTAAAAATCCAGTGCAGGGGATTTAGGCCGCAGGATGGAGCTGTTGGATAGCCCAGGCAAAACGAGGCGGAAAATATGCTAGTACACGACTCGTGCTCTTGCAGGCTGTAGCGCTTCATGGCAGGCTCATGTCATAGCTTAGGGTCGCTATTTTTGACACTGTCTCAACCGTATTCACGGCGAGAACCCGGGACCGGTCACAAATCCTTTATTAGCACTTGGCTGTCCCGTCAATGCCCTGCCAAGGCCGGCTGGAACAAGCTTTCCGCTACATGATCGCAAAGCCGGCGTGCTTCGCGCCGCAGCGCAAATATTCCGCTGTGGCACATTCGAGCCAACTGATCTGCCCATCCCGGTGTATTGATATGTAGAATGGTACTCCGTAGGTGCCGGCGAGTAGCACACGTCGAATCACATCATGCTCGTGCATTAGCTTCGTCACTATGAAGCCGCGCTTCTCTACTCATTCGCTACCCCGTTATCAGTAATTATCAGTGTTGCCTCCGTCATACCCCCCAGTTGACCGGGCGGGTCATTTTGTCATCCACCGCGCGCCGGGAACAAGCGTTTGCGGATGTCTTTTGGCGGCGACGCTTCCCCAGGTTGTATCGAGGCGAGCGAGATGGCGTTTTGCAAGAGAATAAACCGGATCACTTTCACGTTGCCCCTTTTACGAATGGCATCGGCAAATGAAAGCAGCTCTGAATCTTCTCCCGTGGCGTCGTGAAAGCGCGGCTTCAGCACACGAACATCCACAGCGGAGTCAAGCTTACTGACGACGGGGCAGAGGCAGTGACTGGAGCGGCCGCGTGGCGCACTTCCATGACGCTAATACAGAGAGCCCGGCCTGTTTCCAAAAACCTTCCATGCAACTTAGCGTCGTTAGTGATGGGTGGCGCTGTGTGGCGGTCGGCCGGGAAAGGGGAGCGCGCGTCGCACAGGCTTTGACAACAGGTGCGCCGCGTTCCGAGAAAGCCACAAAGTGCCTTGGCGTACCATATCGGGGAATATTCTGGCTGTAGTGTGACGCCGCAAAAGTCATCGGAAATCGGCTAGAAAGTGCGGCTGCCGAGAGAAAATTTGCATTGCATTTCCGACTTCCAGCCTATGAAGAAACACAAGACACAGCAGAGCAGACCGCAAAATTCACAGCACGCGTTTTGGAGGGGACACGAAACGGTGCGAGCGCAAAAAGGGTTCCATAAAACCTGATATTGGATGTGACCGCGGCCTCGATGTTTTCCCCAGAATTTCGCAGAGTCTCCGCGACTTTATTAGGTGGGCTGAGCACAGCAGAAACGAGGCATTTTGCGACCAATTTTTGGAAGTCTGGATCAGCAAAAACCCTCGACGGACCAGGGCTCCATACCTCGCCCGCGCAAGCGTAACGGGCCCTCGCCATCAATCATGTGGCAAGGGCAAAAAGGCCCTTTTGCTTGACCATGGTTGGCTCGACTCAGCATTCTGGACCCTCGCAGTACCGGCCCACACATTGTTACCCTCTCGGAGTGGGCATGATTAAGGTCATCCGCCGGCTTCTAAGGCCAATGCGACTCTGAGGGAGTGGGATTGCCTAATAATGCTATGGAGCCAAAGCTCGGTCAGGGTGGACGCGGGCTTTCTGGCCTCCTGTCCAACTGGCACGCTCGCACCCTCGTTGTGTCCCCCGGGACTTCAAATGGTTGTTACGAAAAGTTTCCATAATTCCCAGCCTGTGCAATAAGTAGCTCCTGATCAGGCCCAGAGCTTTAAGCCAATGAACGGCACGACATCTGGTACTGGAAAGCATCTCGTAATTTCTGCGCAGGCCGAGGGAGCAGCGTGGGGAGGAGAATCCAGCTGAGTTCAGCCCAGATCCGGGGTAATTGGATTTCTCTTTGTCGTCAGTGGCAACCAGCAGCGGCGCTACTATGTCCGGTGTCCCACCGTGACGACGGCGTGGTTGTTCTCTGAGACAAAAGGTCGCAAGCGTCCAAAACACTAGAGACACGATGCAGAATGGGACGCTCCAAACGGCAGAATACAACATGCAATACACGCAAAAAATGCAAACGCAGACAGGGATGGATTGAAAAATAAGATGGAAGATCGGCAGCAGAAAAGAAAATTGCAAAAGACACCTCACATCAAGGTGGCTCATCCAGTCTTGCTGATAACGTCGCCGCTCCGGCCATCCTGGCCCACCATCATTGTCACCTAGTCAGCTGCTAGGTTTTAGGGCTTTGTCTATCTTTTTTATTTTATTTTTTTCGTCTCTTGCGCACAGGGTCAGCCTCTTTCTTCTTCTTCTTCTCTTCACCTGCGCTAGGCTTACTATATTCCAATTCCCTCTTCTGGCTTCAGACTAAGCAACTTCCCTGCTTTGGCTCTAGCTTCACCCTGGACGCCTCCCCACCACACTTTCCCATCCCCACGCTAAACGCATTGTTGGAGCGACCATCTGGGCTTTCCCCAAAGTCCCCAAGACGAACGCGGTTTCGTTAAATACGACTCTGGCCCCTTCTTTCCATCGGACCTCCCCCACACTCTTGCAACTTTTCATCATTTGCTACCCAATTCTTTGCGCTGGGCATAAGCGTGGTGTAAGGTCTTCACACGCTGCAGCTATTGCCACCTTGCTGGACGCTTTCTTTTTTTACAGTCTTAATACAAAGAAAACCGTCGCTACGGTTGCTGCCTCTTGACCATGTCTGGCGCAACTGAGAAGCATGATGGTGCCGTCTTGGACCAGTCCATCTCGAAGAAGCCAGCCGACTCGTCACAGGACAACAGTGTCATGGGCAACGAAATGTACGGCGAAATTGCCGAGTACGACGACAACGTGTCTCGCGCCGATCTGGAGAAACAAAAGACTGCTCAGGGTGAGGCACACTTCAACCGGCTCGGCTGGAAGCGTCTCACCATCATCCTCATCGTCGAGGCCATTGCCCTCGGGTCCCTCAGCCTGCCCAAGGCTTTCGCCACCCTCGGCATGGTAGCCGGTACCATTGTCTCTGTGGGCCTTGGTCTCCTGGCTATCTATACGTCTGATGTCGTCGGTCAGGTCAAAATCAAGTTCCCTGAAGCCGCCCACTATGCCGACGCTGGTCGTCTTATCGCCGGGCGTTTTGGATATGAAGTAATTGGTGCCATGTTCGTCCTACAGCTTGTCTTCCTGGTTGGCTCTCACTGTTTGACTGGTACTATTGCTTTCGGAAACATTGTCGATACCACCAAGACTGGCACCTGCTCGCTGGTTTTCGGTGGCGTCTCTGCCATCATCCTCCTGATCCTGGCCATTCCCCCGTCCTTTGCGGAAGTTGCCATTCTTGGATACATTGACTTCGTATCTATTGTTCTCGCCATTGGAATCACCATCATTGCTACCGGTGTACAGGCTGCAAAGTCGCCCGGTCTGCACAACGTCGCTTGGTCTGCCTGGCCCAAGGAGGATCTCAGCTTCGCTGATGCTTTCATATCCGTCACCAACATTGTTTTTGCTTACTCCTTCTCCATTTGCCAGTTCTCCTTTATGGACGAAATGCACACCCCAAAGGACTACAAAAAGTCCATCTGGGCTCTAGGCCTTATCGAAATTAGCATCTACTCTCTTACTGGCGCCCTCATCTACGCTTTTGTCGGACCCGACGTCAAGTCTCCTGCTCTGCTGTCCGCCGGTGACACCATCTCACGCATTGCTTTTGGAGTCGCCCTCCCTGTCATCTTCATTTCTGGTTCCATCAACACCACTGTCGTCGGACGCTACATCCATGGCCGTGTCTACAAGAACTCCGTCACCCGCTACATCAACACGCCAAGGGGCTGGGGCACCTGGCTGGCTCTGGTTTTTATCATCACCGTCATTGCCTTTATTATTGCGGAGTCCATTCCGTTCTTCTCCGATCTGCTGTCGATATCTTCCTCGCTCTTTGTCTCGGGCTTCACCTACTACTTCCCCCCAATCATGTGGGTTATGCTCATCAAGGAGGGCCCCGTTTGGGCACCTCACAACCGCGTTAAAGCTGTGCTCAACTTGTTTGCTTTCATCGTTGGCATCGTGGTCCTTGTTGGGGGTACTTATTCGAGTATTGTTGACATTGTAAGTAAATTCCTCGTCCAAAAGTTGATAATATGGCTGCTTACTTCATATAGATGCAAAACTATCGCAACGGCAGCATTGGCGGCGTCTTCAGCTGCAAGCCTATTGGTTAAGCGATATAAATATATTTACATATTTCCGCGAAGTGTAATGAGTACATCTTTTTCAGCAATATATATCCACAAATTCTATTTTCCTGGCCCCAAAAACGACCGAATTATGCACTCTGTCAAGTGATGTTGAAACCTTTGAAAACTTGATGCTGATATCCTCAACCACTACTGTATGAACCAAGTGGCTATCCATGCCTTGGGAGAAGACTATATGTGTTCTGCGAGGCTGTCTGTGCCCCTGGATGGCGGCCATCCGACTCTAGATACCAAAACTTCAAGATAATGCCTGTCTGGCAAGGCAAGCGCTAGCCTAGTCGCGACTGGGCGTCAGCCGCCATCAGATGAATAGTGGGCGAATCTCTAGTCAGGACTCCAATGAGTGACCATGGAGATGTGAAGGTGGATATAATAGTCTCTTTGGCAGACGCCGTCAGTTGAAATGTCAAGTGACAGCCTGTCATTTCTTGCGTGCGGTGTCTTGTGCCTTTTATACCTTTCGAATGACCTGGTTCACTTTAGGCCAGAGTGCTCCGCACGTTGTTCCTCTCTTTGAAGACTGAACTTGTCCCGATTCCAGACGGAAACTACAGTAATACGTAGTCCAGGTTCAAACAAGTCGAGGGGAACGTTCGCGATGTGGTCAAATGGCTCAAATGGTACTTTTTGATTACCAACGACACTGAGTTTTACTCCAGTATCAAGAGAGGCCAAACCGTATGACAGGGAAAACTATACAAAAGTCGTTCGGCTGCTTAAAAATGTGGAGCAATGGTAGGTAATGCAGCCATCGCTCAGCCTTCGCTCAGCCTCTCAAGCCCTGTCTTTCGCTTTCAAGAACCATTCAACCGCCCATCAGAGGCTAATCTGCAGAGGCCTCGACTGCAGGCTTTATCTTGTGTTTCTATCCTTGGCTCTCGTGCGAGGGTCGTGCATGCTGCCGCGTTGTCTCGTTGCCGGTTCAAGAGGCCTTAGCGCTGTGCTCGAAAAGCATCGCACGTCGCATATACGTATGTGCGCTTTGTTAAATACTGGGTTATCCTAATATGGACAGGGCCTCAATGCCCATCTCCAACCCTTGAGAGCGGTCATATGTACAGAGTGTATCACACATTTTTGGTCCATCATATAGTTGAACCTCACGCCGAATTGGCCCAGCCAACGCGCGCACCATCACTACCATCCTCAAAGACGACATATGCACCGGCCATGAACGGTGAGCCATAGAATGCAAAGTTGCCGCCGCCGCCATCGTAGAGCTTGAGCTGACAAGTGCCGTCGTCGTTAGTCTGCTTGAGATGCAGGCCGTCAACCGTAACCGTCTTATTGTTGCCGACGCCAAAGTGGAAGTCGGGCAGTGACGTGC
The DNA here is from genome assembly GCA_030778065.1 of Akanthomyces uredinophilus. NCBI lineage: Eukaryota > Fungi > Ascomycota > Sordariomycetes > Hypocreales > Cordycipitaceae > Akanthomyces > Akanthomyces uredinophilus. The sequence goes on from JAPFRW010000252.1 coordinate 105,575, forward strand.
TGCAGTCAAACTTTTCCGTGTAGTTGGCGATGGCGTCGGTGTACGCTTTGAAAGCCGGGCTGGGTATAGTTGATGTGGAGCCGCCGGTATCAATGACGCCCGTCATGTTGTATTCGACAAAGACGCCGTTGTTGACTCTGTACCCTGGCGAGGTAAAGGTCCAGAAACCAGTAGCACTGTTGATGCTACTATAGGTCAGATCCCCAGTGTACTTGGACTCGTCGATGAAGCCAAAGCCAAAGGTGCCGTCTGTAAAATGGTTTAGCTGCAAGGTGCCAAATAGATTGTGCCAGCTAACGTACCAGCTTGGTGCTTAAGATCGACTGTGAACACGGGCCGGGCCAGATGGCTTTTCATGTTAGAAAATGGCGTCTTTTGCTGTGGCTTAGCCTTGTTCTTCTTGTCAAAGGCAAAGCCGACGATGCCCGACACTGGGCTGCCAAGAATATCCGTGCCGATGTGCTGCGGCGAAACTTCGTTGGCGTACTCGACGCCCTGGCCACGGATCTTGAGACCGGCGACGGACACGATGTCATGGTACACAGTGCCGTTGGCGCCCGAGCCGTCTGCGTAGTGTATGTCCCACGTTGCGCCGGTGATGAGTCGCGCTGTCGAGCTCTTGCTGTGGTTCCACCGGTTCTGGTCCTGCTCGATGGCTCCCTTGGCGTCGGCGCCAAACAGCCACAGGTCGGCCGAGCCAGTGTCAAAAAGAAGGTTCATCTTTTGCGGTGGAGTGCCCACGTCGATCTCGGCGTAGTATTCCTGGTCCGGCCGTGTCGAACTGTCGTGCGCTGGCGTGGTGCCCTGGTCCGGGTTGCCGCGGCGCAAAACCACCCCATCCGGGCCCGTCGTAGGCGGCTTGAAATTGGGGTTGTACTTGACGGGAATGGAGAACTCGTTGGCACCCTGAATGGAGGCAGATCGCACAGCGAACGCGCTCGCAAGAGAGGCGAAGCCCAACATGGACACGATGCTAGGCATTTTGGGAAATGCACGATCTGTTTCGCCACGAGTGTGCCGAGCGAGCCTGCTGCAAGATGAGCAGGCGATTGACAGGATGAGGAGCTGTACGGCTAATGGGCTCGCGCCAGGACGTGTGCTTTATACTCCCGAGGCCATTGCGCCTCGTCACTTGCAGGTCTCCATTGTACGGATGCCATAAGCACATTACGGCCTTGGGCGACCTGACCAAAGTCTAGACAGTAACCTGCCTGAAGGCAGCCAATAAGGTTGTGTGTCTGAAAGGATCCCGTCCATGGTGCCTGAAGAAATGACTGCTGACAGGGGCAAGGGGCGCCAGCTGCGACCTCAGCCAAAGGTCAGTTAGGACAAAGGACCGACAAACCAGCTCTCTGACCTTCTACATTGGCACTTGGTGCTTGTGCTTGGCTACCCCATCGCAGATGTGGGCACTGCGTGGCGGTGGAGTCGCGGCCCATGCGATTACATGGTTGTTTTGGCCGCAAGGTACCAATTGTCCTGACCTGCCGGTTTAGGATGGCACAGAGGGCTCCCTAACTAGTCAAGACTCACTGATGCCGGCGGCCGGCGCGCGCGCAATATAACCGACCATTTAAACTCCGGCTGGAGAGCTGCTGAAGAGCTAATCTGAGACAGAAACAGCGCAAATGTGGGCAGCCTGCCGCTGGCCATGCACTACTTCGACTTTCTTTCTGTCCTCGAAATTTTGGTTTGCTTTTCCAAGCTTGGCGCAGGTCTAGATTGCTCGACTTGGTTTGGGCTCGGCGAATTTGCCATGTCTTGTCATGTTCCTTGTTCCTTCTATCTTTAGCAGAAGGAGTCGTGGGAGTGTAAGGACAGTTGTCATTTTTTTGTCACCCCTCTAACTAATGTCCAGCCTCTAGCTGCATTTGGAAATCGCGCCTGACATGGCGTGAGCTAGAGCTTTATGGTTCACCCCATGATCCTGCGAACCCCAAAAATCTATTGACCCGCGGCGAATCCAATTTGGTCATTGCCGTCATCAAAAACGGTGAATATGGCCTTCAGAAAGACGTCGCCAAAGATGGCAAAGTCGGGAGCGATCTGGTCGCCGCCGGCAATTCCGCCCTCACAAATGCCGTTATCAAGTGTGGCATAGGTCGCGAGATGTCCCGGGACCGTGATGTGCTTGCCGTTAATGCCCACGGTAAAGTCGGGCAACCTTCCAGTCTCGCTGCATGGGTAATTGAACACCAACGTACCGCTGCCGTCCTCGAAGGAAGTTGAGTTTGCGACATTGGACCAGTACGCCTGAGCGATGGAGTCGGGAACAAGAAAAAGCGAGGAGCCAGTGTCGGGCGTGGCATTATACGCCGCCTGGACCATTTCCCCACCGCCGACGGCGTAGCCTTCCATTTTGAAGAGGCGATGACCCAGATTATCAGTGAACGCCGGCGTGTAGAGGATTTCGCCAGAGTACTGTGATTGGTCAATGTAGCCAAAGTTGTACGAGCCGTCTGTGAACCAGGTGAGTTAGTGTCATGGTCTGTCTTTTCTTTGTTACAAGCCACATACCAGCCTGGTGTCTAAGTCGAACCGTGAATAGAGGCGCTTTGAGTGAGTTCTTGATGTTGGAGAACCACGTCTTCTCCTGCGTCGGCTTGGCTCCATTACCCTTGTCGTAGGCCAGTCCCAGCAGACCGGAGCCCTGGAAGCCGGAGGACGCGTTGACCGCCGATTCCACGCCTTGATTCTGTACAGACAGTCCCCCAATTGTAACAGTATCGTGGTAAACGACGCCGCCGCTGCTAGAACCATCGGCGTACCCAATAGACCAGGTTTCTCCATCGACCAGCCGGGCAGTCGAGCTGTTGCCCGGCAGGTAGAGAGTATTATCCGCGCCGGCGATGCCTGACACGGTGTCGTTGCTGTATACCCACAGGTCGCTGGAGCCGGTGTCGAAGTCCAGTTTGAGGGTCTGGCCCGGGGTTCCGATCTGCACCTCCGTGATGTAGGCGCGATCGTTTGCGTTGGTGGGTGTGGTGATCACGCTACCGATCCCGCCATCATTTACCGCCTTGGCACTGGCGCTTCCGTACTTGGCATTTAGCCTAGAAATGGCAGCTTGCAAGTTGGGCTTGGCATCGGCGTTGTAAGTGATTGGCACGCTCATCGTGTAACCCTGTGGCTCCGCAGGCAGAGCTACGGTTGAGGCCGCGAGCGCGATGACAGTAAAAGGCTTCATCCTGAAAGCTGATGTTTGATGAATTGATGAAGGACAACTGCCCAATATACCGGTCGCAAACGATATCTCATAGAACTTCGCTCATTTATACAGAATCGTAGCAAAATACGCTCTACAGTCGCCAACTGCCGATAGCTTGCACTGCCTTGTTGATGGCAACTAAACCTATTGAAGCAGGTAGGAAATGCTACTGTCAGCTCCTCCCCGTCCCTTTTCTCAATGAAGTTCAGCAGAAGAAAATTTGCGATTCCTTTCTCAAGTCTTTTGACTCATAACGGCAACTGCTCTTTCGATAATCTTGCGTCATTGCGGCGATGCCCACCAAGCTTCCTAATGTGGCAGGCCAGTGTCTACCAGACGCCCACTCCGACGCTCCGAGAATGGATCAACTCACCACGCTTGCTACTTTCAGTCGTGATCGTTCGGTTCAACGGCTCGCTTGGAGACCCCAACGGAAATTGGGCATTTCCAGCGTTTAATACTAGTGCAATTCGAGTGTCGTGGTTCCGCATTCCGAATTGGGTGCGAGCCAATAACCTCAGAATTAATATTGGCAGGTCGGGCACGATACGAGAAGAGGAATTCTCTCATGTTACGTAGTTACCTATGCAGAATGACTCTGCCCGTAGAAGATCGTTCTAAGAGTACATACGCAGTCACAGAGGTAGAGATGGGCAATGACTGAAGATGGCACTGGAACACTTCGCCTTGGACTGTAATAAAAGAAAGTGTAGATGCAGCTAAGAAAACAGCAATACCCTAGAAAATAGCCCACTAGTAATTCCTAGCTCTTCAGACCCGTTGAGAAACAGTATAGCCCGCAGTGGCATGATCCATTCTGCTGGTATTTGACATTCTAGGTTCTTCAATTTGGAGCCGCGTGACCACATGCTCACAGCTTTGGCGTAATCTGTATAGCTGAACACTCAGCGGACGCAATTATCGTCAGCATGGATCAAGTTCATTCGAGAATTTGATTGGCTGGTCGAGCTGGGTAATGCATCGAGACTACAAACCGCGGTCGAGCGGTGCAGACGGCAACGCACCGGCTGGTCCACGCGGCCAATCAACCTCGCGGTGACCGCTTGCGATGCATCCGTGCGGTCGCCATTGTAAAACCATCTACTGTTGGCACAAGCGCCAACACGCGTATTCCCACAGCCATTTCTGAAATTGACTCGTGTATTGCATCATGTAAATATCACTCTCGAGGACTAGATTGAGCCCTGCTCTATGAAGTCCCGTATTGATCTGCTTCGCGACAGGATGCGGTGCTGCATTGAAGACTTGAATCTATGTGAAGAGAATCTGTGCATGAGAAGAGCCTGGAATTTTTTCAGAGGCATACCGCATCAGATTGCCGGAATAGTCCTCATCATTCTTTCCGCAAAAATGGACTATTCTTGTTTTCTTGTGATGCCAAATTCGAGGAACAAGCTTTCGTTGTGCTGTCCTACCGCTGGGACAGCATCAAGTCTCGTATCGCTGGCATCGTTTATTCCCGGAGGTAGCAACGTGGGCACAGCACCAGCAGGTGTTTCCATTTCTGCCCATCTTCCTCTGGCAAGCAGCTGAGGATGTTTCCAGACATCATGCATATCGTTCACTTTGGCATTGGCAATACCGGCCGTATCAAGTTTCTCCAACACCTTAGCAGCAGTGTGTTTAGTGAGTTTGTCGCAGATGATAGCTCGTAGCGGCTCGCGGTTTCGACTGCGCAGCGAATTGCTGAGGAAGCGCTCATCTTCAGCAATGGACACGTCGCCGAGAACATCGCGGCACAGAAACAACCACTCCCGCTCATTTTGCACACCAAACATGACTGATTCACCTCCAGCCGTGTCGAATGGTCCGTAGGGATAGACTGTAGCATGCGTCACTCCTGTGCGTGGGACTACTGGCTGATCATCCATCGAGTAGTACAGAGGGAAGTTCATCCACTCCACCATGCTCTCCAGCATGGAAATGTCAATACGCTTGCCCTTGCCGGTCTGATCACGCTCAATCAGAGCTGTGAGGATGTTGGTGTATGCATACATGCCAGACGCAATGTCGGCAATAGAAATACCTGCTTTGGCAGGCTCGTCGGGACTGCCTGTCACGGAAACGAAGCCCGCCTCGCTCTGGATCAGCAGGTCGTAGGCCTTCTTGTCTCGATAAGGGCCATAGGAGCCATATCCAGAGATATCGCAGACAATTAGACGTGGGTTTTCGTTGCACAGGTCTTTGTAGGAAAGGCCCATGCGCCCTGTGGCTCCGGGAATGAGATTTTGAACCAGCACGTCGGCGCTTCGAATAATCTTCTTAACGGCCGCCAGGTCTCGCGAGGTTTTGAGATCCAACGCCAGACTCTCTTTGGCCCTGTTGGTCCATAAAAAATGAGAGGATAGACCATTGACGCGCGTGTCGTAGTTGCGGGCAAAATCGCCCACGACCGGCCTCTCAATCTTGATCACGCGAGCGCCCTGGTCAGCAAGCTGCCGCGTGCAGAATGGCGCGGCAATGGCCTGCTCGAGGCTCACCACTGTCACTCCACTAAGTGGAAGCCTTTTGGATGATGAAAAACGCTGCTGATCTAGGGATGCCTGTAATTGCTTTTGCAAGATTGCTTGCCTCGGTCCGAGAACCCAGGCGACCGGCGGCTTCAATGTCATTCGTGCGTGCATGTCGCTTGCGCTAGATACACGCATGCAAGCAACCTCTTTCCAATGAACAGAATAAGAAACCACAATAATTCTGTCAAGTTGTTGAGAGAAGTGAGGTGTCGTCTATGGAATGCTGCTCTGCCGAGGTTCCTTCTGGTGGGGCGCAAGAGGGTCCAGGAAGGGAAATAAAACGCGACAACAAGATCTACTCATGTTAATAGGCAGTGCTTCTCTGATGTGCTTTTCTAATGAACCTGTCGTACTATAATACTAGAATAGTAATTTATGGGAGTAGGGTAAAACACGTCTTTGGATAAATGGGAAGTGGCTTTGTTTCTATCTTTTTCCGGTTTCGGGGGTCTGTAGGACTTTTTTCAGCACAGCCCTCGTCGTCATTCTTGCTGGCGCTTTGAAATGCAAGTATCGGGCCGCCTCAAGTCCAAGTAACCCCCACACAGTGGCTGCCGGGCGGCGAAATGTCCGAAATCGGTACAGAAGACGTCGGCACATTGGATGAGGGGCGGCGCCCAGGTTCAGCGCATTGCGAGGTGTTTCAATTCCACATCATGCTCAAAGTTGTCCTGGCAGGCATTTTAAATAAACGCATCGCAGTAAATTTCTTGCTCCGCCGAGCACCTTCGAACATTCTCTGCTGAACATCTTTCTGCGCCATAATGGGCAAGATTGCGGAAATCAGGTATTTTAGGGTACCCCCACGCTGGCTTTTTGTCAAAATCACGGACGACGCAGGCAGCATAGGCTGGGGCGAGGCGTCTCTGGAGGGGCACACACAGGCAGTGGAAGGATGCCTTGATGCATGGATAGCTCAATATGTCGGGTTAGAAGCCGAGTATGTATCGCAGTATTTGTTCATGAAAGACTGTTGTCTTACAGTGTTGCAGCGAAATTGAGCACATATGGCAGCTCTCGTGGCGCAAAACATTTTATCGTGGGGGCCCCGTCTTCATGAGCGCTCTGTCTGGACTGGATATTGCTCTCTGGGACCTAAAAGGTAATCTAGAATCTGACCAAATAGCTCTCACCGGCTGACTCCTTCCAGCACGGAAGCTCGGGGTCCCGATTTACGACCTCCTCGGTGGCAAACTACGCAGCAAGATCAAAGTTTACGCCTGGATCGGCGGCGACCGCCCCGAAGATGTTGAGACGGCCGCGCTCGCGCGAAAATCACAAGGATTCACGGCCGTCAAGATGAACGGCACTGAAGACCTCGGATGGCTAGACTCTCCCTCCGCGCTAGACAGCTGCGTCGAGCGTGTCCGCACCGTCCGCGCGCTCGGCATGGACGTCGGCGTTGACTTTCACGGGCGATCCCACCGGCCCATGTCGAAGCAGCTGGCGGCCGCGCTCACGCCGCACCGACCCATGTTTATCGAGGAACCGCTGCTCTCGGAGCACGTGGAGGGGTACAAGGCTCTTGCGGGGCTGACGACGATTCCAATTGCGCTGGGCGAGCGGTTGCACTCGCGGTGGGATGTCAAGCCATTCCTGGAGGCCAACTGCGTAGACATCCTCCAGCCGGATACGTGCCACGTTGGCGGCATCTCGGAGCTGCGCAGAATCGCGGCCTTGGCGGAGGCGTACGACGTGCCAATTGCGCCGCACTGTCCGCTGGGACCGATTGCGCTGGCGGCGTGTATGCAGGTGGATGCCGCAACGCCAAACTTTGCCATCCAGGAGATGAGTCTTGGTATTCACTACAATGTAGGCGGATATGATCTACTGACTTACATCAAGAACCCTGAGATTTGGGATATTGACAATGGCTTCGTAAATCTCACGGCAGGACCTGGACTCGGCATTGAGATTGATGAGGAGCGAGTCACGGAAGCGAGTCGGAATGCAAAGCCATGGATCTCTCCAGGTTTCATCGGCCCCGGAGGCGAGCTTCGCGAATGGTAGTAAGAATGCCTCTCGAAGTGCTGTGAGCACCATTGACCGGCAAATATTCACTCGAATCAGCTTTTGTGGTAGCTTCTTATTAGTACCTCGGTAGTTGGCCTCTTGTTTGCGTCTTCACCGTCAGTTTTCCAATACAGCAGCCATCAGGGCCATGGAGATTACGCCTTCATATCACCCCACACAAACAATGCAAATCGGTAGCTTTTTGCCACCGGCTTGATGAACACACACACCGGGCTCACGAAAGGGCCAGATCCTCCAAAATTGTAAAAGACGCCAACTTAGCACATGTGAACCAGGCTTAATCCCAAGGCTTTCAATATCTAGGGTATGCAGCGTCGTCATGAGCCGGAAGACTCCAGTATTTGTGTTGTAATATGTACAACTTCTGTATTCTACGCCGAAAATCAACTACCGAATCCAGGCGCACAAGAATTTTGCCGCCAGAATCCCGCGACGAAATTGCAACGTCGGAACATGTCCACCAGCTGTAATACCAGACGCGACTTCGTCACTGCAGCCACCTCGACGGCTATCGGCTATCAAATCAACAGTCCAGGCAGCCTTTTGGGCCGAATAATGCACCTCCTACGGAGACTTCCTATGGAGCTTGCGCATCCTCCGATGATATTTGTTCAGTAGTGAAGGGCTTTCGTGCGCGCGCAGTTATTTATTATTAGCGGGATGGTGGGATTGGCATCATGCTAAAAATAGGCTGCCGCATGTCTCAGCTGCGAGTGAGGGAGCGGTTGACAGCCTGGCAGGTCGCACAGCAGGTCACGATGTAGAGAAAGTCGCCGACTGCCCTGCTGCTGCAAGCGGACAGTAAGAAACCCCAAAACCTGAATTTTCTTGGCCTAAAGCCGGAAATAAAGCTTGACGATCGTCTTGAAGGCTTTGATTTCTAGCGACCATCGTTATGAAGCAGACCAGTAGAGATATGACGTATGCCATGGCCCTGCCCGCCATCGCCCGATGCAACACTGCTTCCTTCTCACTGGTGTCACCTTTGGTGCGATACAAATCACTCGAGGGGCGCGCAGAAGCAAACTGGCAAACAAGGTCATGGAAGTGACCTTGGGTTAAAAAACAGCCGTCTTGATTGTGGACTTTTCGCCAATCCAAAGTCAATAATCTCACAGCATTTACTGGTATTGCTTGCTTGTACGGATAACTAGGGCTGGTAGTGCACCCCGATTCAAGTGGGCGAAGCAAAGCGAATCTCGTATTCTGCAGCCTAGTTGCCAAAATGCAAGGGCAAAGTCGGTCGGTCTAGCGAGACCCTGCCGCGCCTGCATCGTCGGTACGAGGTTTGTGACGTAGCTCACTGCCTGTAGCACTAGTGCGGGATCTGTACTCGGGCAACTGTGTTCGGAGATTGACCAGAGACCTTTTCGTTGATTTGGTGGCAGAGATAAATAGAGGTGATGAACCCTCTATTCGAATTCACATCTTCAGGAACCGCCCCTTTGCCACTACCGCCCCTAATACTACCTACAAGCTACACGTTTCCTACACGCGACCCAATCCCCAGCCCCAAGCACACACACTAATCATTATGTATTCCTTCATCGTTCTCGGCCTGGCTGCCCTCACCACCGCCTCTCCTTTGCCCACATACGCCGACGCCTTCAAGCTACAGATCCAAGTCACCGACCTGATCAAAGACTTTACGCCGCCCATTCACAACAAGTACATCGTGGGCGTCCACATTGGTGCGGGCATGGACATGGTTACACCCGCACTACATGACGAGGCCTCCACGTTCCACACCAATGGCACTGACGCTGACATTTGGGCCGCGCGCGGCACCATCGTGGCGGGCTTTGGGCGGTACGCGCAGAGCTGGCACACCGTGCGCAGCCCCGACGATGCCAACCTGTCCAGCGCCATTCTGCAGTACGGCCCGGGCACGGAGGGCGTGCGCGTGATTTTCGAACGCGGCGACTTGATGCTCGGACCAGGCCAATACATGGTTTGCGACAGAAAGCTGCCGTACGGTCTGTCGGTAGAGATGTCCACGGACAGCATTCCGGAGGCGTGTATCGCGGTGACCCTGCTGCCTGTGTGCGCGGAGCTTGGGGCCGAACCGGAGCAGAAGGACGACAGAGAACAAACGGTCAGCCGCACGCGCTGCAAGAAGAACTAAGGCGAAGTGAAGACATGCGAGAATGAACTGAATTGGGAATAACAGGAATGATGCACAATAGGGTGCTCTGTATGATAGCTAGATTGAACTGGTGGTGTGATTACTTGGGCTTGGGTCCGCATGGTAGCCTGGTGTACTGGATTACGATTGATGATAATGGACAATTCTATCTTTTCTCGGGTTTGGAGCTTTCTCCTGCGTCCATCTCTTCCGGAGTGTGAGTGTGAGTACGAGAATCGGGGTCTACACGCGCTCAACGGCAACTTGAAGAGTAGGCCAAGCTCTCCGTATACCTTCAACAACCGGCGTCGAGATGAAGTACTTACTGAGCTGTGTAGGAGGCAGAATGGAAGTTCCAACTTCAACTCCACAGTAGTTATCACCAGTGCGCGCGTGTTAGGTTTTCATCCGTAGCCGGGCACCCGGGGCGGGGAACGGCAGATTCAGGACAGCCGCCTTGATGGCCAACTACTAAAATTGGGAATTCGCACAACCATGGCTGGCTATTTTCTGTGGGAAGCCAGAAGCCAGTTGCCAGTTGCCAGTTGCCAGTTGCCAGTTGCCAGTTGCCAGTTGCCAGACGTGCCGAGCACCCATGTGCGAGATAATTTGGAGCGGCACGGTGGATAAGGTCGGCAGCTTCAGCGGCGCACGTGCTGCTCCAGACCTTTCTAAAGTGATGAAAAGCCCCGGACCCTCCAGAGACCCATATCCCCCCGGACCGTTTTACAGCGGGGATGCGCTGTAACGTCACCCACGACTCGACGGGCGTCGATGGCGACAAGATCGGCCTTGCGCGTGAGATTGTGTTGGAAAGAAGGTTGACGAGATGCGGAACGATCGCGATGCTTGCGTGCGTTTAGCATTTGATTCTCTCACTTCTTGTCACTATAGCTTGCTGGATCCGCCCGAGACGATCTGCCGTCGGCGCATTGCACCACATGCCTACCTCAGTTGCTCAGGTACCTAGGTAGGTAAGGTGCCTACCTTACCTATCTAGCCCACTGTAGGTACGGAGTAATGCCCACTAAATGCACAGCTCAACAGCACTGGCCCCGCGGTACTTCAGCGCCGCAGGTGCTCCCCGCCTCGTCCCCCACAATCCCAGCTGGCCAGCCCCAGCCATCATTATGTCGTCGCTATGAGAACCTGTGGCAATGACTACCTACTCAGAGATGAAGAATTGTTAGAGTGACCGCCTCCTGGCCCTCTTTTCTGCCTCGTCTCTTTCGCAATTTAGCCAAGAAAGCGGCCAGAAAGCCGCGCAGTAACCAGACTTGGCTTCCCGCGAGCTGGCTTACGCTATCAACAGCGCTAATGTAGATCTAGCAAGCCATCCTCCGCCACCGCTTATTAGTGTCTTCGGCAATAGAGCGAGGCAAGATACGATGGAGCTCTGTGGGAGCACAGAGAATAACAAGAAACAGTGCCCCCCTCATCTTCCATTACTCGCGTCCCAGTGGATTAGGCGTGTGGGGGTCCCCGGAAGTTAGGAGCGTTATTCCGACACGCTCCAGCAAACGGGCCATGTGCCACTAAAAAACCTATACCCAACCCAACAAAACATTGCCATTCGGGCCTTTCTCGCAGACAGAGCAAGTAGAGGGTACGCAGTGCCGTCTATGTGCCTTTTCTATTAAATACCTGCTTTCCCTCGTTCCAATACTCCTCCCACATCTTGTCCTTATTCGCAGGCCTAATTGCTGTCTCAACAGCGGGCCCCACTTCTTCTCCTCCCAACATGGACGACAAGATCTCGCCCGCCGGCGCGCCTGGCGCCCACGACCATGAAAAGCAGCAAATCGAAAATGTCGAGTACACAAACCCTCAGGCGCATCCCGAAGCACCTCACGCCGCAGGCCTTGCTGCCGTAGCTGCGGCCCATGGCTTCCAGATCCCCAACATGGAGCCCGCCCGCCGCGCCGCCGTGGAAAAGAGCCTCAAGCGCAAGCTCGACGGCCGCTGCTCGCTCTTCATCGCCATCTACGTCATGAACTACCTTGACAGGAACAATTTGGGCGCCGCGCGCCTCAAGGGCTTGCAAGACGATCTACACCTCGACGATACGCAATACGCCACGTGCCTGAGCATCCTGTACGTCGGCTACATTCTCATGCAGGTGCCTTCCAACATGTTCATCAACCGCATCTCGCGCCCTTCTTTGTACATTTCCTGCGCCATGCTCCTCTGGGGCATCATTTCGACACTCTCCGGGAACGCCAAGGGATTTGGTAGCATGGTCGCTATCCGCTTTCTACTTGGCTTTGTTGAAGCCGCCTTTCTCCCCGGTGCGCTGCTCATCCTCTCAAAATGGTACACTCGCCGCGAGCTCACGAAGCGCAACGCTCTACTCTTCTGCGGCAACCTCATTTCCAATGCGTTCTCCTCGCTCGTGGGCGCCGGCGTGCTGTCCAACATGAACGGCGTCATGGGCCACGCTGCCTGGCGCTGGCTCTTTTGGATTGAAGGCGCGGCCACCTGCGCTATTGCTATTGCTGCCGCGTTTATCCTGCCAGATCTGCCACATAACTCGCGCGGCTTCACGGAAGAAGAGCGTCAAGTAGCACAGCTGCGCATCCTCGAAGATGTCGGCGAACTCGACACAGATGCCGACCAAGGCCCTACAGAAGGTCTCAAGATGGCCCTCAAGGACGTCAAAATCTACGTCATGATGTTTACCTTTACCGCTTACGTCGTTGGACTGTCTTTCAATGCCTTTTTCGTAAGTACTCCATACAACTTACAAGCCCCACTAACACCGTGTAGCCCAGCTTGACCCAGACGCTCGGCTTTAGCTATGTTCCTACACTGCTGATGAGTGCTCCTCCTTGGGTCTTCGCCTGCATTGTCTCCTATTTTGTCGCTTGGAACTCGGATCGCACACAAGAGCGAGTGAGTTATCCCCCCTCCAACCTTGAACCCCGTTCACCACTAATTCTCTCAGTTTTGGCACATCGTCACGCCCATGCTCGTCGGCATCGTTGGCTTTGTAATCTGCATGTCAACTCTCAGCGTCCCCGCCCGCTACGTCGCACTCTTCCTGCAGACAAGCTCTTATGCCGGATACATTGTCTTTTACTCGTGGATCGCCTCCTCCTTCCCTCGGCCGCCCGCCAAGCGTGCTGTTGCAATTGCCATCATCAATGCCTTTGCCCAGCTCGGCAACGTCGCTGGCTCCTACGTCTGGGATCTCAAGGAGAATGGCTACCGCAAAAGCTATGCTATCGTTCTCAGCATGTTTGGCGTCACCATCTTTGGCTGCTGGGTTGTACGGATTATGCTTGTCAATCTCAACAAGCAGCTCGAGAAGAGCGAAGCCGCGGTGGACGAGGCCGAGGCAGCGCCTACGGCGGGTGCTACAGGTGCCGTGCAAATTCTCAACAGCCCGGATGAGGCTCTCCAAATGCGGAAGGGCTTCCGCTACCTCGTCTAATCACATGGGTCTGTGGCCCTCCGGGGCCTTGGCAATGTTCACTGTCAACCACCATAGTTTCACTCAAAATCATCATGTCACATATCTTGAGCATTCGCATTTCCAGTGACAGTCCACATTCAAGCTCATTAAAAGTCAACGAATTGTCTGCACACAATCCGCACGCTCCATTTTGCTTGCGAGAAATATGATGCCCTCGAGCGTCCTAGAATTTGATACTTGCCGGCTCGACGTTATACCCTTTGACCTCCACCGCTTTTGCCCTATCGTCCCACTGCCCAACAGTAAGCTTGAGCGTCTCATTCGGCCACAGCGTCACGTAGTTGTCCGACCACAGCACTGGTACCACATCATCGCCCGCATCATCCACCGCGTTTAAGCTCAAGAAGAACGCCGGTACAGCCGACATATTTTCCAGCGTCACGGTCTTGCCTCTAACACCATCTGTCCTGGATCGGCACGCCGACGCACCAACCGTCACTTTAACGGTGGCGGCCTCCATTTTGTTCAGCGATGTATAATCGACATACTTTGTCACGGGTGTGTAATACCATGTCGACTTTTTCCACTCCAGTGTATCCACGTCTCTGGTCAGCCAGTACACGTTCCGGCTAGCGACCTTATCCTTCTTGAACAGTCTAAGTCGCAAAAATACCACATTCTCAACATCCAGGCCCTCCACCTGGCCAATCTTGCGCGATGTGTTTGGCTCTGTCTCGTCTGAAATCGTCTGGCTCGAGATTGTCTTGCCATGAATGTCTATGAGGTCCACTTCGACTGTGCGCAAGCCCTTTTGGTCCAGCGAGCGGTTGATGAGCCAGATACCACGACTCACATAGTCAAAGACAATGTGTTCGACGCGCGACCCCGTTTTGGTGCCGTAGTATGACCCCGCGGGGCGAAGGTAGTGGTCAAACTGGTTCCAGTGTAGGCTCGGCCAGGCGTTGTTCAGCATCCAGTAGATGACACCCGTGGCCGGACGAGCCGCGTTCCAAAACGCCGAGTATCCCTCGTACTCGGCGCGCGTAGCCTCGTAGTCTGTCAGCTGCGCCTTCATCAGGTAGTCGTCGAGTGATGTGGGTTTGCCGAAACGCGAAAAGAGACCACTATTGTAGATCTTGCGGTCGTAAAACTGCGAATTGTTGTTAGACATGTGGAACAAGCCCTTTGCCGGCTTTTTCCATAGATCTTCCATGTCCGTTTTCGACAAAAACTTTTTCAGGCTGCCAAGCTCGGGCGTACCTACACCGGCGCCCAGCTCGGAGCCAAAGCCAAATGACGCGCCGTAGCGGTCCGTACCATCCTCATTCGTATCGAACCAGTAGTTTGGAGGAACCCAGTCATACGGGCCCTCCATCTTCATACCCGATGGACCGAGGAGCTCTGGGTAGCCGCGCTTGGCTGCCGACGCAATAATAGGCACCTGCCAGCCGGCGGCCTTCAGTCCGTCAACGTATATCTTCGTTGCGCGATCATTTGGCCAGTAGTCGCTGCCTACAAGGTAGCCGAGCATACTTGGGTGAGTCTGGATGACGCTGGCCTCGTGAACCATGCTGGCGTTTGCAATGGCATAGTCACGCTCGTCCCAGATAGGCGGCGGGTCAACGGCAAGGTCGTGGTTGTACTCCCACGCCTCCCACTTATCACAGCATTCCCAGCCGGCAATGACCATGAGACCAAGACGATCAGCAATATCATACAGTTCCGGCTGTTCCATCTTGCCCTCAAGACGAATCGTGTTTTGACCCATGTCAAGCATGTACTGCGCGATTCTTGTAAAGCGTGTGTTGTCCCAGCGCAGAAACATGTCGGCGCCATAGCCGCCACCAACTACCTGAAAGGGGTGGCCGTTGACAGTGAAGACGGTGTCATTGTGTGAGTTGACTACGGACGTCACAGTGCGGACGCCAAAAGCCGACTCTGCAGTGTCTGAGACAGCATCGTCGACGGAAAATTCCACCTTGGCCGTATACAGAGGCTGCTCGCCCCAGATCTTGGGCCACCACACCTGAGGGCCTTTGATGACCTGCTGGAACTCGACATACTTGGACTCGCCTGCGCCTAGCATCACGGTCTGTCCCTGTGTGCTAACGGTGGTGCCAGCTTGGCTCAAGATTGCCGCCTTGGCCGCAAGCTTGACACTCGCCCTTTCGAGGTTCGTCGCCTTGGCGCGGATCG
Source organism: Akanthomyces uredinophilus (assembly GCA_030778065.1). NCBI lineage: Eukaryota > Fungi > Ascomycota > Sordariomycetes > Hypocreales > Cordycipitaceae > Akanthomyces > Akanthomyces uredinophilus. The sequence goes on from JAPFRW010000252.1 coordinate 121,087, forward strand.
TCACGGTGGCATCGTGATGGCCGATTGGCTGGGGTGCATCGACGGCGATGCTTAGCGGACCCATGGCTATCGGCCCGGTCTGTTTGACGGTGATGTCGCGCCATATGCCTGTGCCGTTGTCCGGCGCATACGGATTCCAATCCACGAAGCCCACGCCGAAATCATACAGATACTGTGTGGGGTAGACGCGCACAAGCAGGGCATTGGCCTCTGTTGCCAGATCGGTGATGTCGTAGGTGTGTCCAGCGTAGGCGCCTGCTTGAAACTCGGCGTCAGCGATCTGCTTGCCATTGACGTACAGATCGGCTTTGGAGGAAATGCCATTGGTCTCGAGCAGAAAGTGTCGCCCAGTTTCTGAAGCTGGCAATTCAAATTCGTGGCGGTAGACCCAAGGTACGGCGAATTGTCCGCCGTTGAACTTGTTCAGGTTGTCCGAGAACCACAGCTCGCTGTCCTTGTACTCGCCATTCGCCAGGAGGCAGCCCATGAGCGTGCAGCGCGACGCCTCAACATAATGCCACAACTTAGTGTCCGCGCCGCCCGCCAGAGACAGCTTGGCAAGGTCCTTGTCAATACTTGAAGTGGACTGGAAATTCCAATTGGGAATGGCCGCTTTCTGGCCGGCTCCTGAGACGAGCGGTTCGGCCGTGGCAGTGGCCCAGAGGCCGCCGGCGGCGAGCAGCGACACTAGAGCCTTCTGGAGCATGATGCTGTTGAAGTCCACGGAAATGTACTATGCGGGGAAATCTGCAGGGCTGGCTTCTGTAGAAAAAGAGCGCTCCAGGGACACGCCGTCTTTATGACCATGCCAGCTTGGAGGTGAGGTCCCTAGCCTGTGCCATACAACGTTACCTATCTCGGCCTAGATCACGACGCAATGATTGGTGGCCTGGATGCGGCCGGGGAAGTTGAGTGACGATGGCCGGGGCTGAGCATGGAGTTTGGGGCTTGCCCCGGCAATGTTCGGCGAACCCTGCCTGGCGAGAAGAGTGCTGACGAAGGGCACTTGTCAAACGGAGAAACATGGCTACCTGGCAAGGAGAATGCATTAGCTCCGGTGTATTGCGGTTGTTAGTACGCGCCAAGCCGATGAGCGGCAAGAGGATGCCAAAAAGCATCACGCAATACCATAAAATTTATTACTATTGACTGCATGGCTGGTACCTATAACTCTGTGTACGACTCCGATTGCTAGCCGCAGTCTAAGTTACTGTACTACAATCTACCAAGCCGACTAGGACCTATGGACAAGCTTGCGGACGTAGGCTCTACTACAAGCGGAGTCATTTATCTCCAACGCCGTAGCCGCCAGCTGCCATGATTTTGGCACTATATTTACTCACAATAGATATAACCATGCTCCATGAGAGGGATGAATGGAGCACTGCAAACAATAGGTCTTTTATTTTCCCTTTCTCCTCTGTCTTGCTTGAGTCGTGATTCTCTTGTTGCAAAAACGGCTGTTAGATCGGCCAGTGCAACAGCACGGCGACCACAGCCCTCCGACAAACTTCGCAATAAATTTACCGAAAAGAACAACTACAAAAGGGCAATAAAACGACCGAGTTTTTTCGCGTCCCTAGTAATGTGGACTTGCAAGCCAACCCCTACTTCTGGCCTGATGGCGCATTGAGCTGATTCGGTTCCGGTTGGCGTAGGTGCAGGGTAGGGGTCAAATTGGTGCGTTTTAGTGGGTGGGAGTGGAACGTAATGGTGGTAATTGGAGAAGCGACGATGATGTTCGAGTATGAGAGGTAGACTAGACTCAACAGCGTCGCAAAGGTGATTATCATCATTACAGCGTTCTAACATTGTACATCGAAGCTGTTGTAGCATAAGCCTCGTGAATCTCGATAGGCCGAGCAGCATTCCGAACAATGGCCAATTCTTGAGAGTAGCTTAGGCTACGGTTGCGCGCTGCAGGGTCGTCGCGGAGCCTTTTTTCGCCGAAATGTGTGCAGGTAACCAGATATGCGTACGACTCGAGATCAAAGCCCGAAGAGTCACAAGTCTAAAGCAGGATTCCGCCCCCTTCTACAGAGCAGTCCAAGGTTCGTCATTGAAATGGTCAGTATTAAGCCCGTTCAGAAAGAAAAGCCGCCTCGCGCTTGCGTGGCGGCATCTCCTGCCCAAAATAACTTGGATTCCGGGGCAAAGTCAGGTAGCAGGCGGTTAAAATATGTTCAAGCCTAGTATCAAGCAAAATGCACTACTTTTTCCCCGTTTGACGTTGACTGTCGCAGTGATGACTTCCGCGGGTAGGACCAGTAAATTGCCCGGTCTCGATAGTCGCTGGAGTCGCACATGAACATCTTGACAAATTTGTCAGAATTTTCTCTTCTCGATGGTATCCCGTTGCAAAATAATGGCACGTATCAGGAACGATTGTTTGCTTAGCTCATGCACGCGCAAAAGTTCTTCCCCTCTTCAAGCCACACACCTAATAATAAGTTGCCCAGTCAGCCTAACCGCCCGGATATCCAGCTCCCCCGCTCGGTGATGCGCGCGGCAACGGAACTCTCCTCAGCGCAACTGCCGCCAACCGCCCGGCCTCTACTTTTGCCATAGCCATCCACCTCCGACACCCGATATGCCTCCTCCGTTTGTCACGGGCTCATATATCACGGGGGCGTATGAGATCGAGGCGCCTGACTGCCCGGTGATGCGGCAGGCGCTGGGCATCCCCGAGCTACTGCGCTCCATATTGGAGTTTCTCTCACAAGAAAGCCTGGTCGCGGCTATGTGTACATGCCGGTACTGGTTTGACACGGCAACCGATGTGCACTGGCGCAAGGTTCACGTACACTACCTGAATTACGTGTCGTGGAACCGGCAGCAGTACTACGCCAACAAGATCACCACTGTGTCGCTCAGGCATGTACAGGCGCGCAACGCCTACGTGGCATCCAAGTGGCTCAAGTTTCCGCGTATCCGATATGCATATTTCGAAGCCGACGACACACAGTCGGGCCAAGACCAACGGTTCCTCTTGCCTTATATCGGAGCTGGCATAACCCGTGTGGCGGCGCATTCCTTCAATCTTGACTCTACCTTTTTCGACAGACTGCATCAGTGTCTAGACTTGCGGAGTGTAGCCTTCGGCATTACACCAGTGCGTCGCTTCCCCGACTTCGATGCGGTAGCTGGGGAGCAAGTGGACAAGATCATGCACGAGCCGAGTGTTAATGATTTGATCGCTCATGAATCAAGTGCGGAGCGCATTGCGGCCGCCAAATCCATGCTCAAACTCATTGCCAATCACCCCAAACTGCACGATGTGCACCTTGGGTATGGAACTGAATACCTAATCACCAAGCAGCTTATACTAGCTTGCGCGAGACTACGAGACCTAGATTTATTTGTTGTCTCGCGGCCGCTCTCCGATCCGCTGGCAACAGAGATTGCAAGCATCACCCCCTCGCCTTTCCAAGAGATAACGACGCTCATCATCACCACGCAGTCTTATAGCATCCCGAAAATCGCACCGCTTTGCCCAAAACTAGGGTCTCTGCAGCTGTCGATTCGGGATGCCGAAAGTGGCAAGCTAATGCCGAGCCTCGGCACACTGACAACCCTCCGTACCCTGCTGCTCGATGTTCCGGTAACGACGGAAATAAAAGGCGAGGACATGACATGGCTGTCATCCCTCGTAAACCTCCGTGAATTCCGTCTTACCTTGAACAGAGTGCAAATTCCTTGGCTCAGCCCCGCCACGCAGGTCGGCTTTGGTGACAACGAGCTCCGCGCCATGGTTTCGTGCTGGTCACAGATGGAAATTCTTAGCGTTCCATTCGGGACTGGACTTACAGAGAAGGCGTTTTTTGCTCTGGGACACAGTTGTCCAAAGCTAAGGAGTCTAAAGATCCCGCAGATCGAGGAGTTTGACCCCTTTGTTTTTGAGCCACTGGGCGAGCCACTGTTCCCTGAGCTTCAGTCAATGAAGTTGACTCGAATCATCCCTGGCCCACCGCGACAAGATGCCCCCGAAGACCTCGAGAATTGGTGGGAGATGTATGTAGAAGGCCCAGATCGAGGACCAAAAAAGGGCGCGCAACTGCTGACGATTACAGAGACGAGCCTGATCGAACCATTGGCAAATTTATGCCTCTTCTTCACAAGCACTTCCCGAAACTCAAGTCTTTTGACTGCCCCAACCCCGGGGGTAGAAATAATTTTTTATGGCGGTCATGGGATGCAGTCGCCAGAGACGACGCAGATCCAGATAAACTTCAGCCGCCTGCCGACACCCAACCCTACGGGAATTTCCCAGGTACTGATCATTGGTCTGATGCGTATTACAGCAACCAGTTTCACATATCTTATCTACATTACCATTATTGAGTAAATAACATGTTAATACAGGATGCCCCGTGTGTTGTAGCAGTCTATCTGACGTCCTACGTCGTGGCTCACCATAAATGGTTATCATACTCGGGCAACTTGCGCAACAGCAAACACCTCCATTAGCGACACAGAAGCAACAGCATTTCGCACGTCGATTATTAAACCAGGCATTCGAACCGAAAAACAAAACCCCACATGTTTTTTTTATATACCCGACTTCCTTGGGACAACACACCTCAAAGCTGCATGTCTGTTGCTGCAAAGAATGAGCCTGAGTGTACGTGCTCCTACTCCGTACCCAGCTGTTTGTTTTCGTCCCTCTCAGTGGTGCACCTTCTACCTCCACTGCCTGGTGCCTGTATCCGTAATGCTGGCCGCATAGGTAGGTTTCCAACGATGACATAATAAGAGACTGTTGGCACTGACCTACGCGTCGCGTCGTCCTCACAACACAGACAAGGATTTCTGTGACGGCGAAACATAGGTGTTTTACTCTTTTTAATTACAAAGTCTCTCCGGCGATCTGTGTCAAAGCTGTCTCGTTGATATCTAGACGACCATTCTGCCAGCCGTCGCGGCGACGCGGTCATCCGACATGGACGACTTTCGTTATGCCACACAGACGCTTAACCACCCAGAAATCTTGCAACGGATACTGACCTATCTCCCGTTCCCTTCAATAGCCCGGTCTGCTCGTGTCAGCCGTCGTTGGTTCGAGACGGCAACTGATGAGCTATGGCGAGGCGTCGTGATGGGACGCCTCGGGCTCATCAGCGCTGACCGGCGACAGCTGTACGCGTCCAAGATGACCGGCGTAGAGATATGCAACAAAGAGGTCCCATGGGACTACACCATCGCTCAAGGATTACAATTTGAAAGGGTAACGGATGCCACCTTTCTGAATTACTCGTCTGATAAGGATCGCTTCTGCGCCTCTTGTCTGCCCTTTAGGAGCTCTCCAGTCACTGAAATTTACATTCATGACGCTATTGTGCACGATGTATTCCTTGAGTGGATTGCTGAGATGTGGCCTAACATAAACAAGATCACAAGGGGAACTATTTTCCCGAGCGAAATAACCAGCGAGGGGTTCTTCGATTTCGTTGCTTCTCGTCCAGCACTCGAACGCCTCGATGTTGAGGAGCACGAAGACGACATACAAGGACAAGATTTGCTTCCTCACTGCGCCGCGCGAGCCGAGCTCACTTGTAACGATGGCTTATTTACTA